>JACLAT010000199.1:0-36097 GCA_018105865.1 Metaphire vulgaris | reverse complement strand
TTTTCTGTATATATATAGCTTGCTGTATTTCCATAGGTTGACCATTTTGTGGCATTCCGAACGCTCTAGAATAAAATTGAGATGGAATATATGGAAAATCCTGGAAATATTTGACTCATTAAAGATGGGCACATAATACTATGTGGCTTTAATTCGTTTCGATCTCCTCTGAATTTTTGTATATCTATAGATTGCTGTATTTCCGTAGGCTCACCATTTTGTGGCATTTCGAACGCTCTAGAATAAAATTGAGATGGAATATATGGACACTCCTGGAATTATTTGACACAACAAAGAGGGACACAAGAATATGAGGTTTTAATTCATTTCAATCTCCTCTGAATTTTTGTATATCTATAGCTTGCTGTATTTCCATAGGTTCACTATAAACCCTCTATTCAACAGTCCTGCAATTGGTTTCTCTCACAGTGAATAACTATATTATAAAACTTGTTTTTGATGGCTATAAAACCTGTTGTGTAGGCCTATAATGAACCAGATATCTTAAGACACGACTCTTCCCCCTATCGTTCTACTAGCCATTCTACAAGATATAATCGGCAGGACTTTCATTTAGTTGATGTCCCTCGTTCCCATACAGTCAATGACATTAGTGTGCTGTATGAAGTGGCTGTAGGTGCTCTTATTTGGAACGCTGTAGATCGAAATTGAGAAAGATATTATTGATTATTCTTGCAAAGGTAAAAGCAGTGAAGATGGAACAAGAGGAAAATGTGGATTTTGTCGGAGAATTTCTTCAAATCGATTAGATTTTTTTTTTTCGATATCAAGGCCCTATAAACTCTATTCAACAGTCCTTCAATTGGTTTCTCTCACACAGTGAATAACTATATTATAAAACTTGTTTTTGATGGCTATAAAACCTGTTGTGTAGGCCTTTCATAATGAACCAGATATCTTAAGACACGACTCTTCCCCTCTATCGCTCTACTATCAGCCATTCCACAAGATATAATCAGCAGGACTTTCATTTAGTTGATGTCCCTCGTTCCAACACAGTCAATGACATTAGTGTGCTGTATTTTTTGTATATATAGCTTGCTGTGGCTGTAGGTGCTCTTATTTATAAACGCTGTAGATCGAAATTGAGAAAGATATTATTGATTATTCTTGCAAAGGTAAAAATTGAGTGAAGATGGAACAAAGAGGAAAATGTGGATTTTGTCGGAGAATTTCTTCAAATCGATTAGATTTTTTTATATCAAGGCCCTATAAACCCTCTATTCAACAGTCCTTCAATTGGTTTCTCTCACACAGTGAATAACTATATTATAAAACTTGTTTTTGATGGCTATAAAACCTGTTGTGTAGGCCTATAATGAACCAGATATCTTAAGACACGACTCTTCCCCTCTATCGTTCTACTAGCCATTCCACAAGATATAATCGGCAGGACTTTCATTTAGTTGATGTCCTCGTTCCTGTACAGTCAATGACATTAGTGTGCTGTATGAAGTGGCTGTAGGTGCTCTTATTTCTCACCAACGCTGTAGATCGAAATTGAGAAAGATATTATTGATTATTCTTGCAAAGGTAAAAGCAGTGAAGATGGAACAAGAGGAAAATGTGGATTTTGTCGGAGAATTTCTTCAAATCGATTAGATTTTTTTCGATATCAAGGCCCTATAAACCCTCTATTCAACAGTCCTCCAATTGGTTTCTCTCACACAGTGAATAACTATATTATAAAACTTGAGATGGAATATATAAACACTCCTGGAAATATTTGACGCAACAAAGACTTTCGACACAAGAATATGTGGTTTTAATTCGTTTCAATTTCCTCAGAATTTTTGTATATATATAGCTTGCTGTATTTCCATAGGTTGACCATTTTGTGGCATTTTGAATGCTCTAGAATAAAATTGAGATGGAATATATGGACACTCCTGGAATTATTTGACACAACAAAGAGGGGGACACAAGAATATGAGGTTTTAATTCATTTCAATCTCCTCAGAATTTTCTGTATATATATAGCTTGCTGTATTTCCATAGGTTGACCATTTTGTTGCATTTTGCATTCAAATTGAGATGGAATATATTGGTTTCTCTTATTTGACACAACAAACTAAGAATATAAACTTGTTTTTTCCTCACCATTTTCTGTATATAAAACCTGTTGTGAAATTTTGTGGCATTCCGAGATATCTAGAATAAAAAGATTCCCCTATCGGAAAATCCTACTAGCCATTTGACTATACAAAAGATATAATACTAAGGACTTAATCATTCGTTTTGATCTCCTCTGAATTTTTGTATATCTATTAGTGTGCTGTATTTCCATGAGGCTCACCATTTTGTGGCATTTCAGACGCTCTAGAATAAAATTGAGATGGAATATATGGATTACTCCTGGAATTATTTGACACAACAAAGATGGGGACACAAGAATATGAGGTTTTTGTTCATTTCAATCTCCTCTGAATTTTTTATATTTAGCTTGCTGTATTTCCATAGGTTCACCTATAAACCCTCTATTCAACAGTCCTTCAATTGGTTTCTCTCACAGTGAATAACTATATTATAAAACTTGTTTTTGATGGCTATAAAACCTGTTGTGTAGGCCTATAATGAACCAGATATCTTAAGACACGACTCTTCCCCTCTATCGCTCTACTAGCCATTCCACAAGATATAATCGGCAGGACTTTCATTTAGTTGATGTCCCTCGTTCCCGTACAGTCAATGACATTAGTGTGCTGTATGAAGTGGCTGTGGGTGCTCTTATTTGGAACGCTGTAGATCGAAATTGAGAAAGATATTATTGATTATTCTTGCAAAGGTAAAAGCAGTGAAGATGGAACAAGAGGAAAATGTGGATTTTGTCGGAGAATTTCTTCAAATCGATTAGATTTTTTGATATCAAGGCCCTATTTACCCTCTATTCAACAGTCCTTCAATTGGTTTCTCTCACACAGTGAATAACTATACTATTAAACTTGTTTTTGATGGCTATAAAACCTGTTGTGTGAGGCCTAAAGATGAACCAGATATCTTAAGACACGACTCTTCCCCTCTATCGCTCTACTAGCCATTCCACAAGATATGAATCGGCAGGACTTTCATTTAGTTGATGTCCCTCGTTCCCGTACAGTCAATGACATTAGTGTGAATTTTCTGTATGAAGTGGCTGTAGGTGCTCTTATTTGGAACGCTGTAGATCGAAATTGAGAAAGATATTATTGATTATTCTTGCAAAGGTAAAAGCAGTGAAGATGGAACAAGAGGAAAATGTGGATTTTGTCGGAGAATTTTTTCAAATCGATTAGATTTTTTTTGTATCTGTATTTCAGGCCCTATAAAACCCTCTATTCAACAGTCCTTCAATTGGTTTCTCTAACAGAGCGAATAACTAATTATAAAACTTGTTTTTGATATCTATAAAACCTGTTGTATAGTGAACCAGATATCTTAATTTACGACTCTTCCCCTCTGAATCGTTCTACTAGCCATTCCACAAGATATTTGGCAGGACTTTCATTTAGTTGATGTCCCTCGTTCCCTCAAATACAGTCAATGACATTAGTGTGCTTTTTGAAAAAATGGCTGTAGGTGCTCTTATTTCGAACGCTGTAGATCGAAATTGAGAAAGATATTATTGATTATTCTTGCAAAGGTAAAAGCAGTGAAGATGGAACAAGAGGAAAATGTGGATTTTGTCGGAGAATTTCTTCAAATCGATTAGATTTTTAGATATCAAGGCCCTATAAACCCTCTATTCAACAGTCCTTCAATTGGTTTCTCTCACACAGTGAATAACTATATTATAAAACTTGTTTTTGATGGCTATAAAACCTGTTGTGTAGGCCTATAATGAACCAGATATCTTAAGACACGACTCTTCCCCTCTATCGCTCTACTAGCCCATTCCACAAGATATAATCGGCAGGACTTTCATTTAGTTGATGTCCCTCGTTCCCGTACAGTCAATGACATTAGTGTGCTGTATGAAGTGGCTGTAGGTGCTCTTATTTCGAACGCTGTAGATCGAAATTGAGAAAGATATTATTGATTATTCTTGCAAAGGTAAAAGCAGTGAAGATGGAACAAGAGGAAAATGTGGATTTTGTCGGAGAATTTCTTCAAATCGATTAGATTTTTTTTCGATATCAAGGCCCTATAAACCCTCTATTCAACAGTCCTCCAATTGGTTTCTCTCACACAGTGAATAACTATATTATAAAACTTGAGATGGAATATATGGACACTCCTGGAAATATTTGACGCAACAAAGACGGGGACACAAGAATATGTGGTTTTAATTCAACAAAGTAGACACAGAATTTCAATTTCCCTCAGAATTTTTTGTATATATATAGCTTGCTGTATTTCCATAGGTTGACCATTTTGTGGCATTTTGAATGCTCTAGAATAAAATTGAGAGATGGAATATATGGACACTCCTGGAATTATTTGACGCAACAAAGAGGGGACACAAGAATATGTGGTTTTAATTCGTTTCAATTTCCTCAGAATTTTCTGTATATATATAGCTTGCTGTATTTCCATAGGTTGACCATTTTGTGGCATTCCGAACGCTCTAGAATAAAATTGAGATGGAATATATGGAAAATCCTGGAATATTTGACTCATTAAAGATGGGCACATAATACTATGTGGCTTTAATTCGTTTCGATCTCCTCTGAATTTTTGTATATCTATAGCTTGCTGTATTTCCGTAGGCTCACCATTTTGTGGCATTTCAACGCTCTAGAATAAAATTGAGATGGAATATATGGACACTCCTGGAATTATTTGACACAACAAAGAGGGGGACACAAGAATATGAGGTTTTAATTCATTTCAATCTCCTCTGAATTTTTGTATATCTATAGCTTGCTGTATTTCCATAGGTTCACGCTATAAACCCTCTATTCAACAGTCCTGCAATTGGTTTCTCTCACAGTGAATAACTATATTATAAAACTTGTTTTTGATGGCTATAAAACCTGTTGTGTAGGCCTATAATGAACCAGATATCTTAAGACACGACTCTTCCCCTCTATCGCTCTACTAGCCATTCCACAAGATATAATCGGCAGGACTTTCATTTAGTTGATGTCCCTCGTTCCCGTACAGTCAATGACATTAGTGTGCTGTATGAAGTGGCTGTGGGTGCTCTTATTTGGAACGCTGTAGATCGAAATTGAGAAAGATATTATTGATTATTCTTGCAAAGGTAAAAGCAGTGAAGATGGAACAAGAGGAAAATGTGGATTTTGTCGGAGAATTTCTTCAAATCGATTAGATTTTTAGATATCAAGGCCCTATAAACCCTCTATTCAACAGTCCTTCAATTGGTTTCTCTCACACAGTGAATAACTATATTATTAAACTTGTTTTTGATGGCTATAAAACCTGTTGTGTAGGCCTATGATGAACCAGATATCTTAAGACACGACTCTTCCCTCTATCGCTCTACTAGCCATTCCACAAGATATAATCGGCAGGACTTTCATTTAGTTGATGTCCCTCGTTCCCACAGTCAATGACATTAGTGTGTGTAATGACATTAGTGTGCTGTATGAAGTGGCTGTTATTGCTCTTATTTGGAACGCTGTAGATCAAGAAATTGAGAAAGATATTATTGATTATTCTTGCAAAGGTAAAAGCAGTGAAGATGGAACAAGAGGGAAATGTGGATTTTGTCGGAGAATTTCTTCAAATCGATTAGATTTTTCGATATCAAGGCCCTATAAACCCTCTATTCAACAGTCCTCCAATTGGTTTCTCTCACAATTCACAGTGAATAACTATATTATAAAACTTGAGATGGAATATAATATGGACACTTTTGTGGCATTTGAACGCTCTAGAATAAAATTGAGATGGAATATATGGACACTCCTTTGAAATATTATGGACATTCTAATATAAAAGCAACAAAGATGGACAATTCATTTCAATTTCCTCAGAATTTTTGTATATCTTAGATTTTTGTATTTCCATAGGTTGACCATTTTGAAAACTTGTTTTTGATGGCTATGAAACCTGTTGTGTATTAGAACAAGATATCTTAATACACGAATCTTCCCCTTTTAATTCTACTTCAATTCCACAAGAATTTTTGTATATCTATAGCTTGCTGTATTTCCATAGGTTGACCATTTTGTGGCATTTTGAATGCTCTAGAATAAAATTGAGATGGAATATATGGAAAATCCTCCTGGAATTATTATGACGCAACAAAGAAAGATTATAACACAAGAATATGTGGTTTTAATTTCTTCAAATCGATTAGATTCAATTTCCTCAGAATTTTCTGTATATATATAGCTTGCTGTATTTCATTTCCATAGGTTGACCATTTGTGGCATTTCAGATAACTCTAGAATAAAATTGAGATGGAATATATGGAAAATCCTGGAATTGATTTTGAATATTCTTGAATTAAAGATGGGAACACATAATATTATGGACACAAGAATATGTTTAAATCGATTAATTTTTCAATTTCTCAGAATTTTCTGTATATATATAGCTTGCTGTATTTCCACAGGTTGACCATTTTGTGGCATTCCTCCTCTAGAATTTGAGATGGAATATATGTATTTGACTCATTAAAGATCATAATAATATGTGGCTTTAATTCATTTCTTCTCTGAATTTTTGTATATCTTGCTGTATTTCCATAGGCTCACCATTTTGTGGCATTTCAGAACGCTCTAGAATAAAATTGAGATGGAATATATGGACACTCCTGGAATTATTTGACACAACAAAGAGGGGACACACAAGAATATGAGGTTTTAATTCATTTCAATCTCCTCTGAATTTTTGTATATCTATAGCTTGCTGTATTTCCATAGGTTCACCTATAAACCCTCTATTCAACAGTCCTTCAATTGGTTTCTCTCACAGTGAATAACTATATTATAAAACTTGTTTTTGATGGCTATAAAACCTGTTGTGTAGGCCTATAATGAACCAGATATCTTAATACACGACTCTTCCCCCCCCTATCGCTCTACTAGCCATTCCACAAAATATTCGGCAGGACTTTCATTTAGTTGATGTCCCTCGTTCCCGTACAGTCAATGGCATTAGTGTGCTGTATGAAGTGGCTGTAGGTGCTCTTATTTGGAACGCTGTAGATCGAAATTGAGAAAGATATTATTGATTATTCTTGCAAAGGTAAAAGCAGTGAAGATGGAACAAGAGGAAAATGTGGATTTTGTCGGAGAATTTCTTCAAATCGATTAGATTTTTAGATATCAAGGCCCTATAAACCCTCTATTCAACAGTCCTTCAATTGGTTTCTCTCACACAGTGAATAACTATATTATAAAACTTGTTTTTGATGGCTATAAAACCTGTTGTGTAGGCCTATAATGAACCAGATATCTTAAGACACGACTCTTCCCCTCTATCGCTCTACTAGCCATTCCACAAGATACAATCGGCAGGACTTTCATTTAGTTGATGTCCCTCGTTCCCGTACAGTCAATGACATTAGTGTGCTGTATGAAGTGGCTGTGGGTGCTCTTATTTGGAACGCTGTAGATCGAAATTGAGAAAGATATTATTGATTATTCTTGCAAAGGTAAAAGCAGTGAAGAGGGAACAAGAGGAAAATGTGGATTTTGTCGGAGAATTTTTTCAAATCGATTAGATTTTTACATATCTAGGGCCTATATACCTTCTATTCAACAGACCTTCAATAGGCTTCTCTAACAGAGCGAATTAATTATAAAACTTGTTTTTGATATCTATGAGACCTGTTGTATAGTGAACCAGATATCTTAATACACGACTCTTCCCCCTATCGTTCTACTAGCCATTCCACAAGATATTTGACAGGACTTTCATTTAGTTGATGTCCCTCGTTCCCGTACAGTCAATGACATTAGTGTGCTTTTTAAAGTGGCTGTAGGTGCTCTTATTTCGAACGCTGTAGATCGAAATTGAGAAAGATATTATTGATTATTCTTGCAAAGGTAAAAGCAGTGAAGATGGAACAAGAGGAAAATGTGGATTTTGTCGGAGAATTTCTTCAAATCGATTAGATTTTTAGATATCAAGGCCCTATAAACCCTCTATTCAACAGTCCTTCAATTGGTTTCTCTCACACAGTGAATAACTATATTATAAAACTTGTTTTTGATGGCTATAAAACCTGTTGTGTAGGCCTATAATGAACCAGATATCTTAAGACACGACTCTTCCCCTCTATCGCTCTACTAGCCATTCCACAAGATATAATCGGCAGGACTTTCATTTAGTTGATGTCCCTCGTTCCCGTACAGTCAATGACATTAGTGTGCTGTATGAAGTGGCTGTAGGTGCTCTTATTTGGAACGCTGTAGATCGAAATTGAGAAAGATATTATTGATTATTCTTGCAAAGGTAAAAGCAGTGAAGATGGAACAAGAGGAAAATGTGGATTTTGTCGGAGAATTTCTTCAAATCGATTAGATTTTTCGATATCAAGGCCCTATAAACCCTCTATTCAACAGTCCTCCAATTGGTTTCTCTCACACAGTGAATAACTATATTATAAAACTTGAGATGGAATATATGGACACTCCTGGAAATATTTGACGCAACAAAGACGGGGACACAAGAATATGTGGTTTTAATTCGTTTCAATTTCCTCAGAATTTTCTGTATATATATAGCTTGCTGTATTTCCATAGGTTGACCATTTTGTGGCATTTTGAATGCTCTAGAATAAAATTGAGATGGAATATATGGACACTCCTGGAATTATTTGACGCAACAAAGAGGGGGACACAAGAATATGTGGTTTTAATTCGTTTCAATTTCCTCAGAATTTTCTGTATATATATAGCTTGCTGTATTTCCATAGGTTGACCATTTTGTGGCATTCCGAACGCTCTAGAATAAAATTGAGATGGAATATATGGAAAATCCTGGAAATATTTGACTCATTAAAGATGGGCACATAATACTATGTGGCTTTAATTCGTTTCGATCTCCTCTGAATTTTTGTATATCTATAGCTTGCTGTATTTCCGTAGGCTCACCATTTTGTGGCATTTCGAACGCTCTAGAATAAAATTGAGATGGAATATATGGACACTCCTGGAATTATTTGACACAACAAAAGAGGGGACACAAGAATATGAGGTTTTAATTCATTTCAATCTCCTCTGAATTTTTGTATATCTATAGCTTGCTGTATTTCCATAGGTTCACCCTATAAACCCTCTATTCAACAGTCCTGCAATTGGTTTCTCTCACAGTGAATAACTATATTATAAAACTTGTTTTTGATGGCTATAAAACCTGTTGTGTAGGCCTATAATGAACCAGATATCTTAAGACACGACTCTTCCCCTCTATCGCTCTACTAGCCATTCCACAAAATATTCGGCAGGACTTTCATTTAGTTGATGTCCCTCGTTCCCGTACAGTCAATGACATTAGTGTGCTGTATGAAGTGGCTGTGGGTGCTCTTATTTGGAACGCTGTAGATCGAAATTGAGAAAGATATTATTGATTATTCTTGCAAAGGTAAAAGCAGTGAAGATGGAACAAGAGGAAAATGTGGATTTTGTCGGAGAATTTCTTCAAATCGATTAGATTTTTTTGATATCAAGGCCCTATAAACCCTCTATTCAACAGTCCTTCAATTGGTTTCTCTCACACAGTGAATAACTATATTATAAAACTTGTTTTTGATGGCTATAAAACCTGTTGTGTAGGCCTATAATGAACCAGATATCTTAAGACACGACTCTTCCCTCTATCGCTCTACTAGCCATTCCACAAGATATAATCGGCAGGACTTTCATTTAGTTGATGTCCCTCGTTCCCGTACAGTCAATGACATTAGTGTGCTGTATGAAGTGGCTGTAGGTGCTCTTATTTGGAACGCTGTAGATCGAAATTGAGAAAGATATTATTGATTATTCTTGCAAAGGTAATAGCAGTGAAGATGGAACAAGAGGAAAATGTGGATTTTGTCGAAGAATGTCTTCAAATCGATTAGATTTTTCAATATCAAGGCCCTATAAACCCTCTATTCAACAGTCCTCCAATTGGTTTCTCTCACACAGTGAATAACTATATTATAAAACTTGAGATGGAATATATGGACACTCCTGGAAATATTTGACGCAACAAAGACGGGGACACAAGAATATGTGGTTTTAATTCGTTTCAATTTCCTCAGAATTTTCTGTATATATATTGCTTGCTGTATTTTATATAGCTCCATAGGTTGACCATTTTGTGGCATTTTGAATGCTCTAGAATAAAATTGAGATGGAATATATGGACACTCCTGGAATTATTTGACGCAACAAAGAGGGGGACACAAGAATATGTGGTTTTAATTCGTTTCAATTTCCTCAGAATTTTCTGTATATATATAGCTTGCTGTATTTCCATAGGTTGACCATTTTGTTTCCGAACGCTCTAGAATAAAATTGAGATGGAATATATGGAAAATCCTGGAAATATTTGACTCATTAAAGATGGGATGGGCATAATACTATGTGGCTTTAATTCGTTTCGATCTCCTCTGAATTTTTGTATATCTATAGATTGCTGTATTTCCGTAGGCTCACCATTTTGTGGCATTTCGAACGCTCTAGAATAAAATTGAGATGGAATATATGGACACTCCTGGAATTATTTGACACAACAAAGAGGGGGACACAAGAATATGAGGTTTTAATTCATTTCAATCTCCTCTGAATTTTTGTATATCTATAGCTTGCTGTATTTCCATAGGTTCACGCTATAAACCCTCTATTCAACAGTCCTGCAATTGGTTTCTCTCACAGTGAATAACTATATTATAAAACTTGTTTTTGATGGCTATAAAACCTGTTGTGTAGGCCTATAATGAACCAGATATCTTAAAACACGGCTCTTCCCCCCTATCGCTCTACTAGCCATTCCACAAAATATTCGGCAGGACTTTCATATAGTTGATGTCCCTCGTTCCCGTACAGTCAATGGCATTAGTGTGCTGTATGAAGTGGCTGTAGGTGCTCTTATTTGGAACGCTGTAGATCGAAATTGAGAAAGATATTATTGATTATTCTTGCAAAGGTAAAAGCAGTGAAGATGGAACAAGAGGAAATGTGGATTTTGTCGGAGAATTTCTTCAAATCGATTAGATTTTTAGATATCAAGGCCCTATAAACCCTCTATTCAACAGTCCTTCAATTGGTTTCTCTCACACAGTGAATAACTATATTATAAAACTTGTTTTTGATGGCTATAAAACCTGTTGTGTAGGCCTATAATGAACCAGATATCTTAAGACACGACTCTTCCCCTCTATCGCTCTACTAGCCATTCCACAAGATATAATCGGCAGGACTTTCATTTAGTTGATGTCCCTCGTTCCCGTACAGTCAATGACATTAGTGTGCTGTATGAAGTGGCTGTAGGTGCTCTTATTTGGAACGCTGTAGATCGAAATTGAGAAAGATATTATTGATTATTCTTGCAAAGGTAAAAGCAGTGAAGATGGAACAATAGGAAAATGTGGATTTTGTCGGAGAATTTCTTCAAATCGATTAGATTTTTCGATATCAAGGCCCTATAAACCCTCTATTCAACAGTCCTCCAATTGGTTTCTCTCACACAGTGAATAACTATATTATAAAACTTGAGATGGAATATATGGACACTCCTGGAAATATTTGACGCAACAAAGACGGGGACACAAGAATATGTGGTTTTAATTCGTTTTTAATTTCCTCAGAATTTTTGTATATATATAGCTTGCTGTATTTCCATAGGTTGACCATTTTGTGGCATTTTGAATGCTCTAGAATAAAATTGAGATGGAATATATGGACACTCCTGGAATTATTTGACGCAACAAAGAGGGGGACACAAGAATATGTGGTTTTAATTGTTTCAATTTCCTCAGAATTTTTGTATATATATATTTAGCTTGAAGTATTTCCATAGGTTGACCATTTTGTTTTGGCATTTTGAATGCTCTAGAATAAAATTGAGATGGAATATATGGACACTCCTGGAATTATTTGACGCAACAAAGAGGGGACACAAGAATATGTGGTTTTAATTCGTTTCAATTTCCTCAGAATTTTCTGTATATATATAGCTTGCTGTATTTCCATAGGTTGACCATTTTGTGGCATTCCGAACGCTCTAGAATAAAATTGAGATGGAATATATGGAAAATCCTGGAAATATTTGACTCATTAAAGATGGGCACATAATACTATGTGGCTTTAATTCGTTTCGATCTCCTCTGAATTTTTGTATATCTATAGCTTGCTGTATTTCCGTAGGCTCACCATTTTGTGGCATTTCAGAACGCTCTAGAATAAAATTGAGATGGAATATATGGACACTCCTGGAATTATTTGACACAACAAAGAGGGGGACACAAGAATATGAGGTTTTAATTCATTTCAATCTCCTCTGAATTTTTGTATATCTATAGCTTGCTGTATTTCCATAGGTTCACCCTATAAACCCTCTATTCAACAGTCCTGCAATTGGTTTCTCTCACAGTGAATAACTATATTATAAAACTTGTTTTTGATGGCTATAAAACCTGTTGTGTAGGCCTATAATGAACCAGATATCTTAAAACACGACTCTTCCCCCCTATCGCTCTACTAGCCATTCCACAAGATATTCGGCAGGACTTTCATTTAGTTGATGTCCCTCGTTCCCGTACAGTCAATGGCATTAGTGTGCTGTATGAAGTGGCTGTAGGTGCTCTTATTTGGAACGCTGTAGATCGAAATTGAGAAAGATATTATTGATTATTCTTGCAAAGGTAAAAGCAGTGAAGATGGAACAAGAGGAAAATGTGGATTTTGTCGGAGAATTTCTTCAAATCGATTAGATTTTTAGATATCAAGGCCCTATAAACCCTCTATTCAACAGTCCTTCAATTGGTTTCTCTCACACAGTGAATAACTATATTATAAAACTTGTTTTTGATGGCTATAAAACCTGTTGTGTAGGCCTATAATGAACCAGATATCTTAAGACACGACTCTTCCCTCTATCGCTCTACTAGCCATTCCACAAGATATAATCGGCAGGACTTTCATTTAGTTGATGTCCCTCGTTCCCGTACAGTCAATGACATTAGTGTGCTGTATGAAGTGGCTGTAGGTGCTCTTATTTCGAACGCTGTAGATCGAAATTGAGAAAGATATTATTGATTATTCTTGCAAAGGTAAAAGCAGTGAAGATGGAACAAGAGGAAAATGTGGATTTTGTCGGAGAATTTCTTCAAATCGATTAGATTTTTCGATATCAAGGCCCTATAAACCCTCTATTCAACAGTCCTCCAATTGGTTTCTCTCACACAGTGAATAACTATATTATAAAACTTGAGATGGAATATATGGACACTCCTGGAAATATTTGACGCAACAAAGACGGGGACACAAGAATATGTGGTTTTAATTCGTTTCAATTTCCTCAGAATTTTCTGTATATATATAGCTTGCTGTATTTCCATAGGTTGACCATTTTGTGGCATTTTGAATGCTCTAGAATAAAATTGAGATGGAATATATGGACACTCCTGGAATTATTTGACACAACAAAGAGGGGACACACAAGAATATGTGGTTTTAATTCGTTTCAATTTCCTCAGAATTTTCTGTATATATATAGCTTGCTGCATTTCCATAGGTTGACCATTTTGTGGCATTTTGAAGGCTCTAGAATAAAATTGAGATGGAATATATGGAAAATCCTGGAAATATTTGACTCATTAAAGATGGGCACATAATACTATGTGGCTTTAATTCGTTTCGATCTCCTCTGAATTTTTGTATATCTATAGCTTGCTGTATTTCCATAGGCTCACCATTTTGTGGCATTTCGAACGCTCTAGAATAAAATTGAGATGGAATATATGGACACTCCTGGAATTATTTGACACAACAAAGAGGGGGACACAAGAATATGAGGTTTTAATTCATTTCAATCTCCTCTGAATTTTTGTATATCTATAGCTTGCTGTATTTCCATAGGTTCACGCTATAAACCCTCTATTCAACAGTCCTGCAATTGGTTTCTCTCACAGTGAATAACTATATTATAAAACTTGTTTTTGATGGCTATAAAACCTGTTGTGTAGGCCTATAATGAACCAGATATCTTAATACACGACTCTTCCCCCTATCGTTCTACTAGCCATTCCACAAGATATTCGGCAGGACTTTCATTTAGTTGATGTCCCTCGTTCCCGTACAGTCAATGACATTAGTGTGCTGTATGAAGTGGCTGTAGGTGCTCTTATTTGGAACGCTGTAGATCGAAATTGAGAAAGATATTATTGATTATTCTTGCAAAGGTAAAAGCAGTGAAGAGGGAACAAGAGGAAAATGTGGATTTTGTCGGAGAATTTCTTCAAATCGATTAGATTTTTTTTGATATCAAGGCCCTATAAACCCTCTATTCAACAGTCCTTCAATTGGTTTCTCTCACACAGTGAATAACTATATTATAAAACTTGTTTTTGATGGCTATAAAACCTGTTGTGTAGGCCTATAATGAACCAGATATCTTAAGACACGACTCTTCCCCCTCTATCGCTCTACTAGCCATTCCACAAGATATAATCGGCAGGACTTTCATTTAGTTGATGTCCCTCGTTCCCGTACAGTCAATGACATTAGTGTGCTGTATGAAGTGGCTGTAGGTGCTCTTATTTGGAACGCTGTAGATCGAAATTGAGAAAGATATTATTGATTATTCTTGCAAAGGTAAAAGCAGTGAAGATGGAACAAGAGGAAAATGTGGATTTTGTCGGAGAATTTCTTCAAATCGATTAGATTTTTCGATATCAAGGCCCTATAAACCCTCTATTCAACAGTCCTCCAATTGGTTTCTCTCATACAGTGAATAACTATATTATAAAACTTGAGATGGAATATATGGACACTCCTGGAAATATTTGACGCAACAAAGACGGGGACACAAGAATATGTGGTTTTAATTCGTTTCAATTTCCTCAGAATTTTTGTATATATATAGCTTGCTGTATTTCCATAGGTTGACCATTTTGTGGCATTTTGAACGCTCTAGAATAAAATTGAGATGGAATATATGGACACTCCTGGAATTATTTGACTTGCAAAGAGGGGGACACAAGAATATGAGGTTTTAATTCATTTCAATCTCCTCTGAATTTTTGTATATCTATAGCTTGCTGTATTTCCATAGGTTCACCATTTCTATTCAACAGTCCTTCAATTGGTTTCTCTCACACAGTGAATAACTATATTATAAAACTTGTTTTTGATGGCTATAAAACCTGTTGTGTAGGCCTATAATGAACCAGATATCTTAAGACACACTCTTCCCCTATCGCTCTACTAGCCATTCCACAAGATATTCGGCAGGACTTTCATTTAGTTGATGTCCCTCGTTCCTGTACAGTCAATGACATTAGTGTGCTGTATGAAGTGGCTGTAGGTGCTCTTATTTGGAACGCTGTAGATCGAAATTGAGAAAGATATTATTGATTATTCTTGCAAAGGTAAAAGCAGTGAAGATGGAACAAGAGGAAAATGTGGATTTTGTCGGAGAATTTTTCAAATCGATTAGATTTTTACATATATCAAGGCCCTATAAACCCTCTATTCAACAGTCCTTCAATTGGTTTCTCTCACACAGTGAATAACTATATTATAAAACTTGTTTTTGATGGCTATAAAACCTGTTGTGTAGGCCTATAATGAACCAGATATCTTAAAACACGACTCTTCCCCTATCGCTCTACTAGCCATTCCACAAATATATTCGGCAGGACTTTCATTTAGTTGATGTCCCTCGTTCCCGTACAGTCAATGACATTAGTGTGCTGTATGAAGTGGCTGTAGGTGCTCTTATTTGGAACGCTGTAGATCGAAATTGAGAAAGATATTATTGATTATTCTTGCAAAGGTAAAAGCAGTGAAGATGGAACAAGAGGAAAATGTGGATTTTGTCGGAGAATTTCTTCAAATCGATTAGATTTTTAGATATCAAGGCCCTATAAACCCTCTATTCAACAGTCCTTCAATTGGTTTCTCTCACACAGTGAATAACTATATTATAAAACTTGTTTTTGATGGCTATAAAACCTGTTGTGTAGGCCTTAATGAACCAGATATCTTAAGACACAAGAATCTTCCCCTATCGCTCTACTAGCCATTCCACAAGATATAATCGGCAGGACTTTCATTTAGTTGATGTCCCTCGTTCCCGTACAGTCAATGACATTAGTGTGCTGTATGAAGTGGCTGTAGGTGCTCTTATTTGGAACGCTGTAGATCGAAATTGAGAAAGATATTATTGATTATTCTTGCAAAGGTAAAAGCAGTGAAGAGGAACAAAGAGGAAAATGTGGATTTTGTCGGAGAATTTCTTCAAATCGATTAGATTTTTTTTTGATATCAAGGCCCTATAAACCCTCTATTCAACAGTCCTTCAATTGGTTTCTCTCACACAGTGAATAACTATATTATAAAACTTGTTTTTGATGGCTATAAAACCTGTTGTGTAGGCCTAGAATGAACCAGATATCTTAATACACGACTCTTCCCCTATCGTTCTACTAGCCATTCCACAAGATATTCGGCAGGACTTTCATTTAGTTGATGTCCTTCGTTCCCGTACAGTCAATGACATTAGTGTGCTGTATGAAGTGGCTGTAGGTGCTCTTATTTCGAACGCTGTAGATCGAAATTGAGAAAGATATTATTGATTATTCTTGCAAAGGTAAAAGCAGTGAAGATGGAACAAGAGGAAAATGTGGATTTTGTCGGAGAATTTCTTCAAATCGATTAGATTTTTAGATATCAAGGCCCTATAAACCCTCTATTCAACAGTCCTTCAATTGGTTTCTCTCACACAGTGAATAACTATATTATAAAACTTGTTTTTGATGGCTATAAAACCTGTTGTGTAGGCCTATAATGAACCAGATATCTTAAGACACGACTCTTCCCCTCTATCGCTCTACTAGCCATTCCACAAGATATAATCGGCAGGACTTTCATTTAGTTGATGTCCCTCGTTCCCGTACAGTCAATGACATTAGTGTGCTGTATGAAGTGGCTGTAGGTGCTCTTATTTCGAACGCTGTAGATCGAAATTGAGAAAGATATTATTGATTATTCTTGCAAAGGTAATAGCAGTGAAGATGGAACAAGAGGAAAATGTGGATTTTGTCGAAGAATGTCTTCAAATCGATTAGATTTTTCAATATCAAGGCCCTATAAACCCTCTATTCAACAGTCCTCCAATTGGTTTCTCTCACACAGTGAATAACTATATTATAAAACTTGAGATGGAATATATGGACACTCCTGGAAATATTTGACGCAACAAAGACGAGGACACAAGAATATGTGGTTTTAATTCGTTTCAATCTCCTCAGAATTTTCTGTATATCTATAGCTTGCTGTATTTCCATAGGTTGACCATTTTGTGGCATTTTGAATGCTCTAGAATAAAATTGAGATGGAATATATGGACACTCCTGGAATTATTTGACGCAACAAAGAGGGGGACACAAGAATATGTGGTTTTAATTCGTTTCAATTTCCTCAGAATTTTCTGTATATATATAGCTTGCTGTATTTCCATAGGTTGACCATTTTGTGGCATTCCGAACGCTCTAGAATAAAATTGAGATGGAATATATGGAAAATCCTGGAAATATTTGACTCATTAAAGATGGGCACATAATACTATGTGGCTTTAATTCGTTTCGATCTCCTCTGAATTTTTGTATATCTATAGCTTGCTGTATTTCCGTAGGCTCACCATTTTGTGGCATTTCGAACGCTCTAGAATAAAATTGAGATGGAATATATGGACACTCCTGGAATTATTTGACACAACAAAGAGGGGGGACAAAGAATATGAGGTTTTAATTCATTTCAATCTCCTCTGAATTTTTGTATATCTATAGCTTGCTGTATTTCCATAGGTTCACGCTATAAACCCTCTATTCAACAGTCCTGCAATTGGTTTCTCTCACAGTGAATAACTATATTATAAAACTTGTTTTTGATGGCTATAAAACCTGTTGTGTAGGCCTATAATGAACCAGATATCTTAAAACACGACTCTTCCCCCCTATCGCTCTACTAGCCATTCCACAAAATATTCGGCAGGACTTTCATATAGTTGATGTCCCTCGTTCCCGTACAGTCAATGGCATTAGTGTGCTGTATGAAGTGGCTGTGGGTGCTCTTATTTGGAACGCGTAGATCGAAATTGAGAAAGATATTATTGATTATTCTTGCAAAGGTAAAAGCAGTGAAGATGGAACAAGAGGAAAATGTGGATTTTGTCGGAGAATTTCTTCAAATCGATTAGATTTTTTAGATATCAAGGCCCTATAAACCCTCTATTCAACAGTCCTTCAATTGGTTTCTCTCACACAGTGAATAACTATACTATAAAACTTGTTTTTGATGGCTATAAAACCTGTTGTGTAGGCCTATAGTGAACCAGATATCTTAATACACGACTCTTCCCCCTATCGTTCTACTAGCCATTCCACAAGATATAATCGGCAGGACTTTCATTTAGTTGATGTCCCTCGTTCCCGTACAGTCAATGACATTAGTGTGCTGTATGAAGTGGCTGTAGGTGCTCTTATTTCGAACGCTGTAGATCGAAATTGAGAAAGATATTATTGATTATTCTTGCAAAGGTAAAAGCAGTGAAGATGGAACAATAGGAAAATGTGGATTTTGTCGGAGAATTTCTTCAAATCGATTAGATTTTTCGATATCAAGGCCCTATAAACCCTCTATTCAACAGTCCTCCAATTGGTTTCTCTCACACAGTGAATAACTATATTATAAAACTTGAGATGGAATATATGGACACTCCTGGAAATATTTGACGCAACAAAGACGGGGACACAAGAATATGTGGTTTTAATTCGTTTCAATTTCCCTCAGAATTTTTTGTATATATATAGCTTGCTGTATTTCCATAGGTTGACCATTTTGTGGCATTTTGAATGCTCTAGAATAAAATTGAGATGGAATATATGGACACTCCTGGAATTATTTGACGCAACAAAGAGGGGGGACACAAGAATATGTGGTTTTAATTCGTTTCAATTTCCTCAGAATTTTTGTATATATATAGCTTGCTGTATTTCCATAGGTTGACCATTTTGTGGCATTTTGAATGCTCTAGAATAAAATTGAGATGGAATATATGGACACTCCTGGAATTATTTGACGCAACAAAGAGGGGGACACAAGAATATGTGGTTTTAATTCGTTTCAATTTCCTCAGAATTTTCTGTATATATATAGCTTGCTGTATTTCCATAGGTTGACCATTTTGTGGCATTCCGAACGCTCTAGAATAAAATTGAGATGGAATATATGGAAAATCCTGGAAATATTTGACTCATTAAAGATGGGCACATAATACTATGTGGCTTTAATTCGTTTCGATCTCCTCTGAATTTTTGTATATCTATAGCTTGCTGTATTTCCGTAGGCTCACCATTTTGTGGCATTTCGAACGCTCTAGAATAAAATTGAGATGGAATATATGGACACTCCTGGAATTATTTGACACAACAAAGAGGGGGACACAAGAATATGAGGTTTTAATTCATTTCAATCTCCTCTGAATTTTTGTATATCTATAGCTTGCTGTATTTCCATAGGTTCACGGTATAAACCCTCTATTCAACAGTCCTGCAATTGGTTTCTCTCACAGTGAATAACTATATTATAAAACTTGTTTTTGATGGCTATAAAACCTGTTGTGTAGGCCTATAATGAACCAGATATCTTAAAACACGGCTCTTCCCCCCTATCGCTCTACTAGCCATTCCACAAAATATTCGGCAGGACTTTCATATAGTTGATGTCCCTCGTTCCCGTACAGTCAATGGCATTAGTGTGCTGTATGAAGTGGCTGTGGGTGCTCTTATTTGGAACGCTGTAGATCGAAATTGAGAAAGATATTATTGATTATTCTTGCAAAGGTAAAAGCAGTGAAGATGGAACAAGAGGAAAATGTGGATTTTGTCGGAGAATTTCTTCAAATCGATTAGATTTTTAGATATCAAGGCCCTATAAACCCTCTATTCAACAGTCCTTCAATTGGTTTCTCTCACACAGTGAATAACTATATTATAAAACTTGTTTTTGATGGCTATAAAACCTGTTGTGTAGGCCTATAATGAACCAGATATCTTAAGACACGACTCTTCCCCTCTATCGCTCTACTAGCCATTCCACAAGATATAATCGGCAGGACTTTCATTTAGTTGATGTCCCTCGTTCCCGTACAGTCAATGACATTAGTGTGCTGTATGAAGTGGCTGTAGGTGCTCTTATTTCGAACGCTGTAGATCGAAATTGAGAAAGATATTATTGATTATTCTTGCAAAGGTAAAAGCAGTGAAGATGGAACAATAGGAAAATGTGGATTTTGTCGGAGAATTTCTTCAAATCGATTAGATTTTTCGATATCAAGGCCCTATAAACCCTCTATTCAACAGTCCTCCAATTGGTTTCTCTCATACAGTGAATAACTATATTATAAAACTTGAGATGGAATATATGGACACTCCTGGAATTATTTGACGCAACAAAGACGGGGACACAAGAATATGTGGTTTTAATTCGTTTCAATTTCCTCAGAATTTTCTGTATATATATAGCTTGCTGTATTTCCATAGGCTCACCATTTTGTGGCATTTCGAACGCTCTAGAATAAAATTGAGATGGAATATATGGACACTCCTGGAATTATTTGACACAACAAAGAGGGGGACACAAGAATATGAGGTTTTAATTCATTTCAATCTCCTCAGAATTTTCTGTATATATATAGCTTGCTGTATTTCCATAGGTTGACCATTTTGTGGCATTTTGAATGCTCTAGAATAAAATTGAGATGGAATATATGGACACCCCTGGAATTATTTGACGCAACAAAGATGGGCACATAATACTATGTGGCTTTAATTCGTTTCGATCTCCTCTGAATTTTTGTATATCTATAGCTTGCTGTATTTCCGTAGGCTCACCATTTTGTGGCATTTCGAACGCTCTAGAATAAAATTGAGATGGAATATATGGACACTCCTGGAATTATTTGACACAACAAAGAGGGGGACACAAGAATATGAGGTTTTAATTCATTTCAATCTCCTCTGAATTTTTGTATATCTATAGCTTGCTGTATTTCCATAGGTTCACGCTATAAACCCTCTATTCAACAGTCCTGCAATTGGTTTCTCTCACAGTGAATAACTATATTATAAAACTTGTTTTTGATGGCTATAAAACCTGTTGTGTAGGCCTATAATGAACCAGATATCTTAAAACACGGCTCTTCCCCCCTATCGTTCTACTAGCCATTCCATAAAATATTAGGCAGGACTTTCATTTAGTTGATGTCCCTCGTTCCCGTACAGTCAATGACATTAGTGTGCTGTATGAAGTGGCTGTGGGTGCTCTTATTTGGAACGCTGTAGATCGAAATTGAGAAAGATATTATTGATTATTCTTGCAAAGGTAAAAGCAGTGAAGATGGAACAAGAGGAAAATGTGGATTTTGTCGGAGAATTTCTTCAAATCGATTAGATTTTTTGATATCAAGGCCCTATTTACCCTCTATTCAACAGTCCTTCAATTGGTTTCTCTCACACAGTGAATAACTATACTATTAAACTTGTTTTTGATGGCTATAAAACCTGTTGTGTAGGCCTATGATGAACCAGATATCTTAAGACACGACTCTTCCCCTCTATCGCTCTACTAGCCATTCCACAAGATATAATCGGCAGGACTTTCATTTAGTTGATGTCCCTCGTTCCCGTACAGTCAATGACATTAGTGTGCTGTATGAAGTGGCTGTAGGTGCTCTTATTTCGAACGCTGTAGATCGAAATTGAGAAAGATATTATTGATTATTCTTGCAAAGGTAAAAGCAGTGAAGATGGAACAATAGGAAAATGTGGATTTTGTCGGAGAATTTCTTCAAATCGATTAGATTTTTCGATATCAAGGCCCTATAAACCCTCTATTCAACAGTCCTCCAATTGGTTTCTCTCACACAGAATGAATAATAAAACTATATTATAAAACTTGAGATGGAATATATGGACACTCCTGGAAATATTTGACGCAACAAAGACGGGGACACAAGAATATGTGGTTTTAATTCGTTTCAATTTCTCAGAATTTTCTGTATATAGAATTTTTGCTTATATATATAGCTTGCTGTATTTCCATAGGCTCACCATTTTGTGGCATTTCAGAACGCTCTAGAATAAAATTGAGATGGAATATATGGACACTCCTGGAATTATTTGACACAACAAAGAGGGGACACAAAGAATATGAGGTTTTAATTCATTTCAATCTCCTCTGAATTTTTGTATATCTATAGCTTGCTGTATTTCCATAGGTTCACGCTATAAACCTCTATTCAACAGTCCTGCAATTGGTTTCTCTCACAGTGAATAACTATATTATAAAACTTGTTTTTGATGGCTATAAAACCTGTTGTGTAGGCCTATAATGAACCAGATATCTTAAAACACGGCTCTTCCCCCCTATCGTTCTACTAGCCATTCCATAAAATATTAGGCAGGACTTTCATTTAGTTGATGTCCCTCGTTCCCGTACAGTCAATGACATTAGTGTGCTGTATGAAGTGGCTGTAGGTGCTCTTATTTGGAACGCTGTAGATCGAAATTGAGAAAGATATTATTGATTATTCTTGCAAAGGTAAAAGCAGTGAAGATGGAACAAGAGGAAAATGTGGATTTTGTCGGAGAATTTCTTCAAATCGATTAGATTTTTCGATATCAAGGCCCTATTTACCCTCTATTCAACAGTCCTTCAATTGGTTTCTCTCACACAGTGAATAACTATACTATAAAACTTGTTTTTGATGGCTATAAAACCTGTTGTGTAGGCCTATAATGAACCAGATATCTTAAGACACGACTCTTCCCCTCTATCGCTCTACTAGCCATTCCACAAGATATAATCGGCAGGACTTTCATTTAGTTGATGTCCCTCGTTCCCGTACAGTCAATGACATTAGTGTGCTGTATGAAGTGGCTGTAGGTGCTCTTATTTCGAACGCTGTAGATCGAAATTGAGAAAGATATTATTGATTATTCTTGCAAAGGTAAAAGCAGTGAAGATGGAACAATAGGAAAATGTGGATTTTGTCGGAGAATTTCTTCAAATCGATTAGATTTTTCGATATCAAGGCCCTATAAACCCTCTATTCAACAGTCCTCCAATTGGTTTCTCTCACACAGTGAATAACTATATTATAAAACTTGAGATGGAATATATGGACACTCCTGGAAATATTTGACGCAACAAAGACGGGGACACAAGAATATGTGGTTTTAATTCGTTTCAATTTCCTCAGAATTTTCTGTATATATATAGCTTGCTGTATTTCCATTTTGAATGCTCACCATTTTGTGGCATTTCAACAAAGAACAGCTCTAGAATAAAATTGAGATGGAATATATGGACACTCCTGGAATTATTTGACACAACAAAGAGGGGGACACAAGAATATGAGGTTTTAATTCATTTCAATCTCCTCTGAATTTTTGTATATCTTTAGCTTGCTGTATTTCCATAGGTTCACCCTATAAACCCTCTATTCAACAGTCCTTCAATTGGTTTCTCTCACACAGTGAATAACTATATTATAAAACTTGTTTTTGATGGCTATAAAACCTGTTGTGTAGGCCTATAATGAACCAGATATCTTAAGACACACTCTTCCCCCTATCGCTCTACTAGCCATTCCACAAGATATTCGGCAGGACTTTCATTTAGTTGATGTCCCTCGTTCCCGTACAGTCAATGACATTAGTGTGCTGTATGAAGTGGCTGTAGGTGCTCTTATTTGGAACGCTGTAGATCGAAATTGAGAAAGATATTATTGATTATTCTTGCAAAGGTAAAAGCAGTGAAGAAGGAACAAGAGGGAAATGTGGATTTTGTCGGAGAATTTCTTCAAATCGATTAGATTTTTAGATATCAAGGCCCTATGAACCCTCTATTCAACAGTCCTTCAATTGGTTTCTCTCACACAGTGAATAACTATATTATAAAACTTGTTTTTGATGGCTATAAAACCTGTTGTGTAGGCCTATAATGAACCAGATATCTTAAAACACGGCTCTTCCCCCCTATCGCTCTACTAGCCATTCCACAAAATATTCGGCAGGACTTTCATATAATTGATGTCCCTCGTTCCCGTACAGTCAATGGCATTAGTGTGCTGTATGAAGTGGCTGTAGGTGCTCTTATTTGGAACGCTGTAGATCGAAATTGAGAAAGATATTATTGATTATTCTTGCAAAGGTAAAAGCAGTGAAGATGGAACAAGAGGAAAATGTGGATTTTGTCGGAGAATTTCTTCAAATCGATTAGATTTTTAGATATCAAGGCCCTATAAACCCTCTATTCAACAGTCCTTCAATTGGTTTCTCTCACACAGTGAATAACTATATTATAAAACTTGTTTTTGATGGCTATAAAACCTGTTGTGTAGGCCTATAATGAACCAGATATCTTAAGACACGATTCTTCCCCTCTATCGCTCTACTAGCCATTTCACAAGATATAATCGGCAGGACTTTCATTTAGTTGATGTCCCTCGTTCCCGTACAGTCAATGACATTAGTGTGCTGTATGAAGTGGCTGTAGGTACTCTTATTTGGAACGCTGTAGATCGAAATTGAGAAAGATATTATTGATTATTCTTGCAAAGGTAAAAGCAGTGAAGAGGGAACAAGAGGAAAATGTGGATTTTGTCGGAGAATTTCTTCAAATCGATTAGATTTTTCGATATCAAGGCCCTATAAACCCTCTATTCAACAGTCCTTCAATTGGTTTCTCTCACACAGTGAATAACTATACTATAAAACTTGTTTTTGATGGCTATAAAACCTGTTGTGTAGGCCTATAGTGAACCAGATATCTTAATACACGACTCTTCCCCCTATCGTTCTACTAGCCATTCCACAAGATATTCGGCAGGACTTTCATTTAGTTGATGTCCCTCGTTCCCGTACAGTCAATGACATTAGTGTGCTGTATGAAGTGGCTGTAGGTGCTCTTATTTCGAACGCTGTAGATCGAAATTGAGAAAGATATTATTGATTATTCTTGCAAAGGTAAAAGCAGTGAAGATGGAACAAGAGGAAAATGTGGATTTTGTCGGAGAATTTCTTCAAATCGATTAGATTTTTAGATATCAAGGCCCTATAAACCCTCTATTCAACAGTCCTTCAATTGGTTTCTCTCACACAGTGAATAACTATACTATAAAACTTGTTTTTGATGGCTATAAAACCTGTTGTGTAGGCCTATAATGAACCAGATATCTTAAAACACGGCTCTTCCCCTCTATCGCTCTACTAGCCATTCCACAAAATATTCGACAGGACTTTCATTTAGTTGATGTCCCTCGTTCCCGTACAGTCAATGCCATTAGTGTGCTGTATGAAGTGGCTGTAGGTGCTCTTATTTCGAACGCTGTAGATCGAAATTGAGAAAGATATTATTGATTATTCTTGCAAAGGTAAAAGCAGTGAAGATGGAACAAGAGGAAAATGTGGATTTTGTCGAAGAATTTCTTCAAATCGATTAGATTTTTCGATATCAAGGCCCTATAAACCCTCTATTCAACAGTCCTCCAATTGGTTTCTCTCACACAGTGAATAACTATATTATAAAACTTGAGATGGAATATATGGACACTCCTGGAAATATTTGACGCAACAAAGACGGGGACACAAGAATATGTGGTTTTAATTCGTTTCAATTTCCTCAGAATTTTTTGTATATATAGCTTGCTGTATTTCCATAGGTTGACCATTTTGTGGCAGTTTGAATGCTCTAGAAAAAAAATTGAGATGGCATATATGGACACTCCTGGAATTATTTGACGGAACAAACAGGGGACACAAGAATATGTGGTTTTAATTCATTTCAATTTCTTCAGAATTTTCTGTATATATATAGCTTGCTGTATTTCCATAGTTGACCATTTTGTGGCATTTTGAATGCTCTAGAATAAAATTGAGATGGAATATATGGACACCCCTGGAATTATTTGACGCAACAAAGAATTTATATGTTTTAATTCGTTTCAATTTCCTCAGAATTTTCTGTATATATATAGCTTGCTGTATTTCCATAGGTTGACCATTTGTGGCATTCCGAACGCTCTAGAATAAAATTGAGATGGAATATATGGAAAATCCTGGAAATATTTGACTCATTAAAGATGGGCACATAATACTATGTGGCTTTAATTCGTTTCGATCTCCTCTGAATTTTTGTATATCTATAGCTTGCTGTATTTCCGTAGGCTCACCATTTTGTGGCATTTCGAACGCTCTAGAATAAAATTGAGATGGAATATATGGACACTCCTGGAATTATTTGACACAACAAAGAGGAGGACACAAGAATATGAGGTTTTAATTCATTTCAATCTCCTCTGAATTTTTGTATATCTATAGCTTGCTGTATTTCCATAGGTTCACCCTATAAACCCTCTATTCAACAGTCCTTCAATTGGTTTCTCTCACAGTGAATAACTATATTATAAAACTTGTTTTTGATGGCTATAAAACCTGTTGTGTAGGCCTATAATGAACCAGATATCTTAAAACACGGCTCTTCCCCCCTATCGCTCTACTAGCCATTCCACAAAATATTCGGCAGGACTTTCATATAGTTGATGTCCCTCGTTCCCGTACAGTCAATGGCATTAGTGTGCTGTATGAAGTGGCTGTAGGTGCTCTTATTTGGAACGCTGTAGATCGAAATTGAGAAAGATATTATTGATTATTCTTGCAAAGGTAAAAGCAGTGAAGATGGAACAAGAGGAAAATGTGGATTTTGTCGGAGAATTTCTTCAAATCGATTAGATTTTTAGATATCAAGGCCCTATAAACCCTCTATTCAACAGTCCTTCAATTGGTTTCTCTCACACAGTGAATAACTATATTATAAAACTTGTTTTTGATGGCTATAAAACCTGTTGTGTAGGCCTATAATGAACCAGATATCTTAAGACACGACTCTTCCCCTATCGTTCTACTAGCCATTCCACAAGATATAATCGGCTGGACTTTCATTTAGTTGATGTCCCTCGTTCCCGTACAGTCAATGACATTAGTGTGCTGTATGAAGTGGCTGTAGGTGCTCTTATTTGGAACGCTGTAGATCGAAATTGAGAAAGATATTATTGATTATTCTTGCAAAGGTAAAAGCAGTGAAGATGGAACAAGAGGAAAATGTGGATTTTGTCGAAGAAATTTCTTCAAATCGATTAGATTTTTTGATATCAAGGCCCTATAAACCCTCTATTCAACAGTCCTCAATTGGTTTCTCTCACACAGTGAATATATTATAAAACTTGTTTTTGATGGCTATAAAACCTGTTGTGTATATAATGAACCAGATATCTTAAAACATGCCTGCATTGGCGATGACCGCCTGAGTGACACTAAAACGTACGTTGGATATTGCAGGGTCTTCAGAATTTTCAGCCGCGGGCCACATTGCTGACCTTTGACGGGACCTGTGATTTTATGTCTAAAATGCTCTAAAACACACGTAGGAGCATCTACGATTTCAAAAAAAATTTCCGGGGAGAAACTCCCGAACCCCATTCAATGGGGCCGCGTGTAACGCGGCCGGGAGAGCGTCTAACGCGGGAGAATGGGTGGAGAAGGAAGGGGTCGAATCTTGGGCTTCAGCCCCCAAACATAAAATCCTGGCTACGTCACTGCAACTGCGACTAAATAAGCAAAATTGGATATTTTAAGATATTTTTCGAACGAAAAACGAATTTGAGATCCTCCATAGGCTGCCAGGCCTGCCATCTGGTTGTCCGGCCTGATATTCTGGATTTGATCTGGATCTTGTGTCGGCTGATACCTGTATGCATTATGAAGTGGCGCTATAGAAGTCTATTATTACAGTAGATTAGATATTATCTTTAGGAAACAAATTTAGACTTGGTGCCTAGATTTAGCCTTGTCAAGGGCAGCCTAGAGACCAAAGCGAATCATTCAACTGGCAACAGACTCATACGATAATTATTGACACAAGTTGTTTTAAATTATCGCGCGAACCCAATTTTTGGAATTTGTTGCCAACAACACTTTTTACTCGTACGAGGCATCGTGATAGTAGCGCCATAGAAGTTGATTGATTGATTGATTGATTGATTATATCCCAATGCTGCCGTTTATTCCGCAACCTGGTGGTTTACTATCGCTCAGCTCCTGGTGCGCGCAATCTGTCTATACTGCGTCATCCAGCTGAAATACCGGCGGCTGGCTTGACTAATAATGGTATGCACAGTTTAATAGAGTTTATGCTGTTGCTTATAGTCCTATGCCTGACTTCCGTCACACAGGGCAAAGTCGCTCTCTCGTGCTTTTTTCGACGAGCTACGCGTACTGAGGCTTCATTTTATGTTCCCCGATAATTTCAGTGTTCAATAATATGCTAAGTAAGTAAGCAAGCAAGTAAAATCTCCTGGATTTATATGGCGCTTTCGATTTAGCTACCGTAGTAGCTGCTTATTCATAGGCGCCAAACTTACCGTTGGAATAGCTATTGCCGAAGGGTAGGGTTCAGTCAGGCAAAGTCAATTTCACTGGTAATTCAGAATGGGAGTATAGCTTTACTCCCCTTTCCCCTCCTTCGGTGTTCAATGAGTCTCAATTCGATGTGCATGTTCAAACCCAGTCTACTCTTTCACACAGTGTCTAAGCAGACTCTCAGTGGCTGCCGGTATGGAATATATTTATTAAGTATTTCTTAATCAAAGCATGCGTATGTGTTAATCGATTGCTGCGCTTGGAAATCTGAGAAGGACGCCGTGATTCGATGAAAGAGTGCATCGCGATGGCAAAACGGGCAGCAACGCAGAGAGCGCGGTGCGAATTGACGGAGGACACGCGCAAAAAAACTTTCGCACCGTATTCGATAATGCGCCACTTCGAACGCTAAAAGTCTAAAACGACATCATTAAGGATTTCACATTTGCGTCGATTGTCTTTGGCACTTTGAAACACTCGGTTTTCATTCGAATAGCACGTTTTTCTGAATATTTGAAAAACTCACCGAAAAAAACCATTGAATAAATAATTAGTGAGTCCTTTAAGAAAGGCATTCGTGAATTTCAAATTTCATCTTCATCATCGTAATCCTCGCAAAAATATTATAAAACTGGTTCCCTGCATTACATTAGCATATGGAAGCACTATTGTAACAGTAGGTGTAGCCTATAGATATGCAAAAATTCAGTAGATGTAATGAAACACTCAAATTGAAATCACATTTTCTTGTGTCACCATCTTCATTACGTCAACAAGTTATAGGATTGTCAATACAGTATATTCCGTCTCAATTTTATTTTAGAGCGTTCGAAATGTGACAAAAATGGTGAGCCGCTTCAAACGACACTATAGGCTACACAGTCTTTCAAAAATCTATTCTTTGTCATAAAAGTTTCCAAGGATAATAGAGTTTTCACACAAAGCAACTGTTGCGTAATTCCGTATCCCTCCCTTTTACCAATTAATGATTAATCATTCAATCAAATCAATAATGTGCTGCTTCCACATTTGTTAATTAATATGCGTCGTTTGTATAATAATAATAATAATAATAATAATAATAATAATAATAATAATAATAATAATAATAATAATAATAATAATAATGTGATGTAGCAACGAATTCCGCAGTCCGTTTATCAACATTTGAAACAACTAGCCCCTGTACGGACAGTATGAAAACGAGGTACATCAACAAAAGAGATTCCTGCCAATTATTGCGCGAAATGGCTACAAATTAGATAGAGAGAGATGAGTCCTGTCTTAATAGCCAATTAACACTCGGTGTCAACTTATCAACTAATCTCAGAACAGCATTCTGCATTGGCTATGAGTACACTTGACGATTTTCGATGTAAGACGTAAAAATTCTAAAGCCCAGAAACCAGAATCAATTCTCAGCAGCGAATTGAGTGTTTTCCTTCCTTTACATTCGCCAGAGGACACGGCACGCTTCGCGCCTTTGTGCCGTCTATTAAACATCTTGTCGAAAGTTATTTGGCAGTCCCAGAAATCTACACCCCCCCCGGACCCCGCTATCCTTAATTCGGCACTGGTCTTGTCGAAAACCTTGCATGTGAAATGGTTAAGTAAGTAAGTGAGTAATATCTCATAAATTTATATAGCGCTTTGGTTAGTGTATGAGCAAGGTCTTACGATGTCTGGTTCATTGCACATGCAACAGGTTTTATATACAACAAAACCATTCAAAATTAATTCGTTGTGTGACAGAAGCCAATGGAAGGCCTGTTGACCAGTCGGTGTATAACTTATAGATTAATTATGCAACAATTTCAGCGAATTGAATAAAGTCTCCGACATGAACAACATTTTCGGTAATGGTCTTCTTCATAATTTCGATTTGCATTGCTCGAAATGAGACAACACCCAGCCATTTTGTGCTACACAGCGGATGGATGCTGGAATTTTCAGTTTCAACGGATTCGTACCGGTAATTAAGCCTTTAAGCCTTGTTATTGACTAACCAAAAATCACGAAAGAATTGGATATTTGGAGGTAATTATTTTCTTAATTTTAGCACAAGTCCAAGAAACTACTGACTGTTTTGGTCTTGGAATTATATCTCGAGCTGGTTTACGCATTTATAACGAATTTTGCTCTCAGATCTGTTCATTTGACTTGATTTAATTGTCAATGCCGTTTACTTCCATATAAATATATATATATATATATATATATATATATATGAAATGAGAAATGACCATTCGTTGAGTAGCCAAGATAACGTCAATTAGTTAGTTTTTTATCTCCGGCGCTGAGTCAACTTCTCAGTTTTCCTCTTCCTAAACTGGAAAAGAAATTTAAATCCGACTTAAGCAACCATCTCTCTCCGAAGAAACTGAAATAATATTGTGCGACACATCAATCACTCGATACGAGACATCGGAGAGAAGAACATCTCCTGCGCAAATTTCATCGAAGCAGGAGTTTCGTTGCCGTTAACTGCTCTATCTCGCTTGATTTCTTCGAACAACAATTGCAATGGCAAACACCGTGGCAGCTGTTTCGTCCGTCGTGGGGTCTGTTTAATAAGGGCGCGCTTGGTTCCGTATATACGATTGCGGTCGTATAGCAGGCACATAATACAATCGTCGTCGTCGTCGTCGTCGTCACCAGAGGACGCCACAGCAAAAGAATCGGTCGAGTGCAGCGGGACGCGAGGCTTCGCGCGGTGGATGTCGGAGCACATCTGTGTGCCTCCGTCTTCGGTTTCAAGTCACGAAACACACACGCCCACACACACACACACACACACACACACTCACAAACACACGCTCTCGCCCACGCACCGCCCCATTCGATGACCAGTGGCGTAGCCAAGGGGGGGGGTTGGCGGTTAACCCCCTCCCCCCTGGGCGCCGACGAAAATATTTTTAATGTGTTTTCATGCATTTTCAATTTTCGGACGAGGTTTTGAGGGTCAAAACTCCCCCTTGGGGCTGCTGACCAAAATTGTTTAAGCGCCGTAGGGGTGACGACATTTTTGGCTTGTCAGCGTCAATTTTAGAAGGAAAGACATAGGATAGATACATAGGAGATGACCTTTTTTACGAAAGTTGGTTACGGCCACAAGTCAAAACCAACCCCCCCCCCTATTCCGGAAATCCTGGCTACGCCACTGGTGAAGACATTCACGTGCAGTTTTCGCGACGACGACGACGACGACAGCAGCAGCAGCATAAACTGACGCGTTTTTCACGGTCCACCGGATGGACGCCAGAAACCGACGCATTTTGTGACACTCTCTGCTCCTCGATCACTCGGGGAAACGGGCGACCGGTCGCTGCTCGCCGTCGTACGCACGCACGCAAGACAGCGTCGTGTCCACTCGTAACGATTTAACCGCCCAGGAATAGCCTTTCCTCCGTCATCATCAGGCGAGACTCTAGCGACATCTTCAGACGCCAACCGACGACGCCATCCGTTTGCTGTTGTCAGAGACATGATTATTCTTACGGGGTATAGCGCTGTGCCTGTAATCAGCCGTATTAGCGGATGATGTTGATCTAATCTGTCCCTGCGTTGGCGGCATTTTTCGCCAAACGTCAATTTCGTTACGACTGTTTTTATTCTTACTTCTTGACTGAAAATGCCCTTCTCGTGTTCTTACATCCGCGTTCATATACTGCATGTTATCGTAAATGAAGAGGTTTCTTTCTCTTATTTTGCACAGTTGTAGGCTACAGTTCAGCTCTTTCTTTACCAATCGTGTTCCTTGGTCTAGTAGAGTGTGTGTGTGTGTGTGTGTGTGTGTGTGTGTGTGTGTGTGTGTGTGTATGTATGTGTTATACAGTGTTTATTCTAGCCACCTTGGCATTGGGGGTTAAATGTTTGGGGGAACAAGATTTGTCTCTCCACGTTTTTGGGGAAAATTTCATCCCCAAGCCAACATATACAATTTTATTTGGGGATTTTAAAACTTGGGGGAATTCCCCCTCCCCCCAAAAGGCCTATAATAAACACTGTGTGCTATAGAATACAGACCATACCATGATTGAGTGATGGAACAATCACTATTGATGGAATGACTTCTCATTCTCCGGAGCGTCAGCATTGCAATAACGAAGTTGAATATTGCATTTGGCTATTGATGGGATAATATTTTTGGTGAGTCGTTGACTGAACTGATGTATTAATCGACTTATAATGGATAGTCAAAAATAGAAACTGAGATAATGGGCGCTTCAGTGGTATCGATTTCACCACTGATCATTTCCATCTCAGTTTCAAAGTGTTCTATAGTGCCATGAATACTTTATCTTTCTGACGTCTATATAAACGGGCAAATGCAATGAAGCTTCCTCTTCATTCCTTGCTTTTGCGCTTGAAAGCGTTGCTAAATTTCATGAACACCGTAGCTTTTGCTGTAAAAATATTCAACTGTCTTTCGATAATTATGTTCTTGAATTGGTTTTGATTCGGCGAATATTGGGCTAATGCTATTCTAACGACGTGACGGAATATTGCGCAACTAAATTAACACACACGACAGTAGGCCTATCTTTTGCAGGACGACATGATGTCGATAGTAGAAGCATAATGACTTTATGTTTCTTCTCTTCCTTCCGCCATCCTAGCATCTCGAGAATTTTCTACAAACTACCACCCAATTGTTGGCCCAAGACGCAGTTGAGAATAGGCCTATAGCTATCGGCGCCATGCTGGATTACATACCCCGATCTAATTTGATGTCGCTGACTTCCTGACTAGCAGAATGAAAGAATTCTGTCCATGAGAAAATTAGCACGTATTTAGGCCTATAAATAAAGCTCTGTAAAAAGCTTTGTGGGCCTATGGTCGTGAATCTACACACTAGTGTCTAAGTGGCTAATTAGGCACACACGATGAGCTGATTTAATCTTCTATCACACATCTTGATCTTTTTCTGAATTCGGCACGCACTGGAATCTACAATAGAGGCAGATTATTCAGGTTTGATCAACTGTCACAAAAAACTGGTAGATTGTTAAAAATCTGATTTAGGCCTACGGCTGCCGTGCACGATTTTGCTGGCCATGTTTGAAAATGTCATTCTAACCGCGATTGGCCGTAATGACCAAGGGGAGGCGGATATGACAGATGGATGTGACGATCTTTATTCTATTTTGTGATCAGAAACCCGAGTCCCGAGCGCTGTGCAATTGCAAGATAACAGCCGAGTTTATCGATTTCGTGTTCTCGCACAAGCGACAGCCGCCGAGGAGTCGAGAGTATATTATGTACTGAACGTCGAGATTATTTCTCACAGACGCGACATCGCGTTTCTGATTGGAGTTGGCTCTATTCTGTGGTTGGCAGCAGAAGAGTGGACTTTGAAATGAAACGCTAACTTCGTGGCGTCTTGCTAAACGATGATGACGACAACGATGATGACGACGACGACGGCGACAACGACGATGATGATGATGATGATGATGACGACGGCGACTGCGAATGATCTTTCTGATGAAGATGAATCGATAAACGACGAAGAAAAATCGTTCGACGAAAATGAACGAAGCGCTCTTGTCCCTTGATTGATAGACAAAACGCAGTGAAAGAATGACAGCCGCACAGATCATAAATGGCTTAGAGATCTACTGTGGACGCAGTCTGCGAGAATAGGCCTACAGCCACAGAGGCCTAAAGAATTTAATGCAAGAGAAGTGATGATGGGCATTGAAATCAGTAGACACTAATGCATGGCGCTGCACCTATAGTTGTTGTTATCGACGACGACGACGATGATGATGATGATGACGACAATGATGATATTTGAGGTCAGAGGATATTTTTACACCCCCCAACACTCCCAATTTGAGCCCCCAGGATATACTGACACCACACACATTGATAATCCTAGAAATCAGGGATATTTTTACACCTCCTAACGCCCCCAACACCCCCACATTTGAGGTCGACACCCCAAAATTTGGTAATGTGAAAATGGTATGCATACAAAATGCATACTAATTAGCTCCGGACACCCCAATTTGAGGTCGACACCCCCGCCCCCCAATTCACAATCCTATAAATATCCCTGCTAGAAATAATCCTGTTTGAGGCGATAACGATGACGACTTTCCGAAAGCACTCTGACGATAAAGAGGAAAGCACGAAATCACGGACTAGACTAGACCTCTGGTGACCTGCGTTACACTGATCTTTCTACGCGACTCTGATGACGTGGTACACCGAGTGAACGCCCATCGACAGTAAAATCTGTTGTAGGCTACAAGTGGAATAATCGATCCACGGCCGGATATCTTGATTGTCTGATGCTGCAAACCCAAATGGAATTACACTGTATGCACGAATATAGGACTTGATCTTAAAGCGCGGCTTCCAAGTTTATTTGCGTACGTACGAGTAACCGGTTCAGACCAGTTTTGTGGCTGTTAACCCTTTAACTGGGGATCCCGGATATATCCGTCCATTTTACATTGAGTTGCAGTTAAATACACGGTTAAGGGGTTAAAGTTAGATGCCGTCTGTATGTGTTGTGACGACCAGATCCAGTAGTATCCTATTATGATAATTCGCACTGCATAATAAGACGAAAAGGTACATAGGCTACACACAGCGGTCATCATTGCAGGTTTTGAAATCGTGAAATAGACTCAAATTGGTCAACTTGCGTGCTTTTTCTCAAGTCTTTTGAAGTAAATTTTGCTTTGAGTCATCGTGCATTGGCCTCACTTATATAGAATGTCTTATAAACGACACTAAATATGATGACATAAACGTAGCGTAGGCCTATAGGCCTACATGAAAGAAAGTGATTGTGCACAGAAGCCTCATCATCCTGGTGTGCGGTCCAGTAATCAGTTTTACCTGACGTCCTGGCGATACATACTATAGAAATGATCCTTTGTGCATACGAATAAGCAGCTACTACTGTACTACTTTCCAAAGCGCTATATAAATTTACGAGATTTTATTTACTTACTTACTTACTTTGCGGGGAAAAGTGTTGCCATAATGAGAACCACGAACCTTCGGAACATTATTGGATTCCTTGTTTTATTAACCAAAGCATATCTCCTGTATACGATTTTCGAAGCTAGTGCCGGTGTTAAGTTCATGAAAATAGGCCTATATGCGTGCAGCTGACAGAAACAACCAAACCACGCGTGATTTTGCCGCGTCTTGTATAGTGTAAACTGTAATAATTACAGTTTGTATCCAAGTACCGAAGTCTAATCGACTGTCTTTTATTTTTGCGTAAGAAATTACAGTTATTACTTCGTTCGAAATATAATTTTCCCAGTCACGTGAGCGGGGGAGTGCATGGGGCGGGGCGTTTGCTGGGAATATTCGCGAATCTGCGTATATATTTACGATACTGTATACGGTTGACAGGATATAATTAGAGAGTGAAGATATGATTAGGCATATAATTCTTTTAATCTTTTCTCTCTTCGATGTCTCGTCTCTTTCTTCGTCGTGTCTCGATCTCCGAGAGGATCG
>JACLAT010000198.1:20000-35000 GCA_018105865.1 Metaphire vulgaris | reverse complement strand
AATATAAATTTAAATTTATATTTATATTTAAGAGCTATAGGCCTATCTATTTCTCCCACTCTGTCTGTCTGTCTGTCTGTCTGTCTTTCTCTCTTTTTTGGGCTACAGTAAGCTATAGATATGCAAAAATTCAGAAGAGTGATGAAACGAATTAAAACCACATATTCTTGTGTCCCCATCTTTGCTGTGTCAAACCGTAGTAGAATTGTCATCATATTCTATCTCAATTTTGTTCTAGAAGAAGAAGAAGAAGAAGAAGAAGAAGAAGAAGAAGAAGAAGAAGAGCCATTTGAAATGACACTATACAAAGTCTTTCAGAAATATATTCTGTGTCAAATGTCTAAAATATCAATCGAGAGATAAGATGATGCTTAAGAGAACTGGTTTCTTTTATTACAGATTTTATAGACCACAAAAATACTATAAAATTGATACCCTGTTTGAAATTGGACAACGCAAGGACTAGTGCTACAGTAGGATATAGATATGTGCCTTTTTTTCTTAACAGTGCTCCATGCTGCCCTAAATGACTTTCAACCTGAATTACTATTATTATTATTAGTAGTAGTAGTAGTAGTAGTAGTAGTAGTAGTAGTAGTAGTAGTAGTAGTAATAGTAGTAGTAGTAGTAGTAGTTGTTGTTGTTGTAATAGTAGTAGTAATGCTAGAAGATACCGTAGTGATCCATGCTTAGGACGCAGTGCTCTTTTTTCAAGGAGCAGTGCGCTTCTTTTAAACACTGCTCCTTGCTGCCCTAAACCTATGGGATGGGGACACAAGAAAATGTGGATTGAATTCGTTTCATTACTCTTCTATAGCCTACTATAGCAATAGTACTACTAAAGCGTAAATGTGGATGACCACTCTGTTAGAGTCTACTATTATTATTATTATTATTAGTAGTAGTAGTAGTAGTAGTAGTAGTAGTAGTAGTAGTAGTAGTAGTAGTAGTAGTAGTAGTAGTAGTTGTTGTTGTAATAGTAGTAGTAATGCTAGAAGATACCGTAGTGATCCATGCTTAGGACGCAGTGCTCTTTTTTCAAGGAGCAGTGCGCTTCTTTTAAACATTGCTCCTTGCTGCCCTAAACCTATGGGATGGGGACACAAGAAAATGTGGATTGAATTCGTTTCATTACTCTTCTATAGCCTACTATAGCAATAGTACTACTAAAGCGTAAATGTGGATGACCACTCTGTTAGAGTCTGTTGAATTTCATCAGAACATCGGGATTGAAGATAGTGTATTGTTTGCCTATAGGCCTAACCGCCGCAGTGTGTGGATGGATTCGTCCTGCTAGAGATCGATTTCAAGCACCATATTGAGCCACTATCTTTAGCATTGTTCACTACATCGATATCAATCGCTATTGTAAATGTAGGCCAGCGTCTTATGTATTTATAGCGCATCCAGCCTGACAACCCCCATTGTTCCATAATGCTAATATTGCACAGTATATGTGCAAATCAACCGCACATTTCAAATATATTTCATCCTCTTATAGATCGAATTCAAGCACCATATTCAGCCACTGCCTTTAGCATCCATTACTACTTTGATATCATTCGCTATTGCAAACATGGGTGATCACTTTCTGCATTTAAAACAGCTCATCCATGACAACCGTCGTTATTCCATAATACTGACTCACTGAAACTGACACGCTGACACACTGAAACTGACACACTGAAAATACCGGTAACACATTGAAACTGACACACAGAAACTGACACATTGACACAATAAAACTGATCCACTGAAGCTGGCACACTGAAACTGACACAATGACACACTGAAACTGACACTCTGAAACTGACACACTGAAACTGACACACTGTAGTGATCAGTGCTCCTTTTTAAAGGCGTAGTGCGCCTTTTTTCTTAACAGTGCTCCATGCTGCCAGAAAGGACTTTCAACCTGATTTATTATAATTATTATTATTATTATTATTATTATTATTATTATTATTAGTAGTAGTAGTAGTAGTAGTAGTAGTAGTAGTAGTAGTAGTAGTAGTAGTAGTAGCAGTAGTTGTAATAGTAGTCGTAGTGCTAGAAGATGTCTACGGCCATTGCTCTCTTCTTTCAAAGCGCAGTTTTTTTTCTTAACAGTGCTCCATGCTGCCCTAAACGACTTTCAACCTGAATTACTATAATTATTATTATTATTATTATTATATTATTATTATTATTATTATTAGTAGTAGTAGTAGTAGTAGTAGTAGTAGTAGTAGTAGTAGTAGTAGAAAAAAAAATCAATCGAGAGGTAAGATGATGCTTAAGAGAACTGGTTTCTTTTATTACAGGTTTTATAGACCACAAAAATACTATAAAATTGATACCCTGTTTGAAATTGGACAATGCAAGGACTAGTGCTACAGTGGGATATAGATATGCAAAAATTCAAAAGAGTGATGAAACGAATTAAAACCACATATTCTTGTGTGCACTTCTTTGCTGTGTCAAACCATACTAGAATTGTCATCATAATCTGTCTCAATTTTTTTCTAGAGCTTTCGAAATGAAAAAATGCACGAAAAGTAATGAGCCATTTGAAATGACACTATACAAAGTCATTCAGAAATCTATTCTCTGTCAAATGGCTAAAAAATCAATCCATAGATAAGATGACGTTTAAGAGAACTGGTTTCTTTTATTACAGGTTTAATAGACCACAGAAATATTATAGAATTGATACCCTGTTTGTGCCACAGTACCTATAGATATGCAAAAATTCAGAAGAGTGACACTCTCCCTCTCCCTCTCTCTCTCTCTCTCTCTCTCTCTCTCTCTCTCTCTATATATATATATATATATATATATATATATATATATATATATATATTTAATTTTAAATATAAATTTAAATTTATATTTTATATTTAAGAGCTATAGGCCTATCTATTTCTCCCACTCTGTCTGTCTGTCTGTCTGTCTGTTTGGGCTACAGTAAGCTATAGATATGCAAAAATTCAGAAGAGTGATGATACGAATTAAAACCACATATTCTTGTGTCCCCATCTTTGCTGTGTCAAACCGTACTAGAATTGTCATCATATTCTGTCTCAATTTTTTTCTAGAGCTTTCGAAATGCCAAAATGCACGAAAAATAATGAGCCATTTGAAATGACACTATACAAAGTCTTTCAGAAATCTATTTTCTGTCAAATGGCTAAAAAATCAATCCATAGATAAGATGACGTTTAAGAGAACTGGTTTCTTTTATTACAGGTTTAATAGACCACAGAAATATTATAGAATTGATACCCTGTTTGTGCCACAGTACCAATAGATATGCAAAAATTCAGAAGAGTGACACTCTCCTCTCCTCTCCTCTCTCTCTCTCTCTCTCTCTCTCTCTCTCTCTCTCTCTCTCTCTCTCTCTCTCTCTCTCTATATATATATATATATATATATATATATATATATATATATATATATATATATATACATACATTTAAAATTTAAATATAAATTTAAATATAAAATTTATATTTATATTTAAGAGCTATAGGCCTGTCTATTTCTCCCACTCTGTCTGTCTGTCTGTCTATCTGTCTGTTTGTGCCACAGTAGCTATAGATATATAGATATGCAAAAATTCAGAAGAGTGACACACTCTCTCTCTCTCTCTCTCTCTCTCTCTCTCTCTCTCTCTATCTATATATATATATATATATATATATATATATATATTTAAATTTAAATATAAATTTAAATATAAATTTAAATTTATATTTATATTTAAGAGCTATAGGCCTATCTATTTCTCCCATTCTCTCTGTCTGTCTGTCTGTCTGTCTGTCTGTCTGTCTGTCTGTCTGTCTGTCTGTCTGTCTGTCTGTCTGTCTGTCTGTTTTCTTATACAGTAAGCTATAGATATGCAAAAAAATTCAGAAGAGTGATGAAACGAATTAAAACCACATATTCTTGTGTCCCCATCTTTGCTGTTTCAAACCGTAATAGAATTGTCATCATATTCTGTCTCAATTTTGTTCTAGAGGAAGAAGAAGAAGAATCTCTAGCCATTTGAAATGAAACTATACAAAGTCTTTCAGAAATATATTCTGTGTCAAATGTCTAAAAAATCAATCGAGAGATAAGATGATGCTTAAGAGAACTGGTTTCTTTTATTACAGATTTTATAGACCACAAAAATACTATAAAATTGATACCCTGTTTGAAATTGGACAATGCAAGGACTAGTGCTACAGTAGGATATAGATATGCAAAAATTCAGAAGAGTGATGAAACGAATTAAAACCACATATTCTTGTGTGCACATCTTTGCTGTGTCAAACCGTACTAGAATTGTCATCATATTCTGTCTCAATTTTTTTCTAGAGCTTTCGAAATGACAAAATGCACGAAAAATAATGAGCCATTTGAAATGACACTATACAAAGTCATTCAGAAATCTATTCTCTGTCAAATGGCTAAAAATCAATCCATAGATAAGATGACGTTTAAGAGAACTGGTTTCTTTTATTACAGGTTTAATAGACCACAGAAATATTATAGAATTGATACCCTGTTTGTGCCACAGTACCTATAGATATGCAAAAATTCAGAAGAGTGACACTCTCCTCTCTCCCCTCTCTCTCTCTCTCTCTCTCTCTCTCTCTCTATATATATATATATATATATATATATATATATATATATATATATATATAAATTTAAATTTAAATATAAATTTAAATTTATATTTAAGAGCTATAGGCCTATCTATTTCTCCCACTCTGTCTGTCTGTCTGTCTGTCTGTCTGTCTGTTTGGCTTGGGCTAGTAGTAGCTATATAGATATGCAAAAATTCAGAAGAGTGATGATACGAATTAAAACCACATATTCTTGTGTCCCCATCTTTGCTGTGTCAAACCGTACTAGAATTGTCATCAAATTCTGTCTCAATTTTGCTCTAGAAGAAGAAGAAGAAGAAGAAGAGCCATTTGAAATGAAACTATACAAAGTCTTTCAGAAATATATTCTGTGTCAAATGTCTAAAAAATCAATCAAGAGATAAGATGATGCTTAAGCAAACTGGTTTCTTTTATTACAGGTGTTATAGACCACAAAGATACTATAAAATTGATACCCTGTTTGTGCCACAGTAGCTATAGATAAGCAAAAATTCTGAAGAGTGACACACACTCTCTCTCTCTCTCTCTCTCTCTCTTTCTCTCTGTCTCAATTTTGCTCTAGAAGAAGAAGAAGAAGAAGAAGAAGAAGAAGAAGAGCCGTTTGAAATGAAACTATACAAAGGCTTTCAGAAATATATTCTCTGTCAAATGTCTAAAAAATCAATAGAGAGGTAAGATGATGCTTAAGAGAACTGGTTTCTTTTATTACAGGTTTTATAGACCACAAAAATACTATAAAATTGATACCCTGTTTGAAATTGGACAATGCAAGGACTAGTGCTACAGTAGGATATAGATATGCAAAAATTCAAAAGAGTGATGAAACGAATTAAAACCACATATTCTTGTGTCCCCATCTTTGCTGTGTCAAACCGTACTAGAATTGTCATCATATTCTGTCTCAATTTTTTTCTAGAGCTTTCGAAATGACAAAATGCATGAAAAATAATGAGCCATTTGAAATGACACTATACAAAGTCGTTCAGAAATCTATTCTCTGTCAAATGGCTAAAAAATCAATCGAGATATAAGATGACAATTAACAGAACTGGTTTCTTTTATTATAGGTTTAATAGACCACAGAAATATTATAGAATTGATACCCTGTTTGTGCCACAGTACCTATAGATATGCAAAAAAAGTCAGAAGAGTGACACTCTCCCTCTCTCTCTCTCTCTCTCTCTCTCTCTCTCTCTCTCTCTCTATATATATATATATATATATATATATATATATATATATATATATATATATATATATATATTATAATTTAAATTTAAATTTAAATTTAAATATAAATTTAAATATAAATTTATATTTATATTTAAGAGCTATAGGCCTGTCTATTTCTCCCACTCTGTCTGTCTGTCTGTCTATCTGTCTGTTTGTGCCACAGTAGCTATAGATATATAGATATGCAAAAATTCAGAAGAGTGACACACTCTCTCTCTCCCTCTCTCTCTCTCTCTCTCTCTCTCTCTCTCTCTCTATATATATATATATATATATTAAAATATATTAAATATAAATTTAAATATAAATTTAAATTTATATTTATATTTAAGAGCTATAGGCCTATCTATTTCTCCCATTCTGTCTGTCTGTCTGTCTGTCTGTCTGTCTGTCTGTCTGTCTGTTTGGGCTACAGTAAGCTATAGATATGCAAAAATTCAGAAGAGTGATGAAACGAATTAAAACCACATATTCTTGTGTCCCCATCTTTGCTGTTTCAAACCGTAATAGAATTGTCATCATATTCTGTCTCAATTTTGTTCTAGAGGAAGAAGAAGAAGAAGAGCCATTTGAAATGAAACTATACAAAGTCTTTCAGAAATATATTCTGTGTCAAATGTCTAAAAAATCAATCGAGAGATAAGATGATGCTTAAGAGAACTGGTTTCTTTTATTACAGGTTTTATAGACCACAAAAATACTATAAAATTGATACCCTGTTTCAAATTGGACAATGCAAGGACTAGTGCTACAGTAGGATATAGATATGCAAAAATTCAGAAGAGTGATGAAACGAATTAAAACCACATATTCTTGTGTGCACATCTTTGCTGTGTCAAACCGTACTAGAATTGTCATCATATTCTGTCTCAATTTTTTTTAAATAGAGCTTTAAATGACAAAATGCACGAAAAATAATGAGCCATTTGAAATGACACTATACAAAGTCATTCAGAAATCTATTCTCTGTCAAATGGCTAAAAAATCAATCCATAGATAAGATGACGTTTAAGAGAACTGGTTTCTTTTATTACAGGTTTAATAGACCACAGAAATATTATAGAATTGATACCCTGTTTGTGCCACAGTACCTATAGATATGCAAAAATTCAGAAGAGTGACACTCTCCCTCTCCCTCTCTCTCTCTCTCTCTCTCTCTCTCTTTATATATATATATATATATACATTTAAATTTAAATATAAATTTAAATATAAATTTAAATTTATATTTATATTTAAGAGCTATAGGCCTATCTATTTCTCCCATTCTGTCTGTCTGTCTGTCTGTCTGTCTGTCTGTCTGTCTGTCTGTTTGGGCTACAGTAAGCTATAGATATGCAAAAATTCAGAAGAGTGATGAAACGAATTAAAACCACATATTCTTGTGTCCCCATCTTTGCTGTTTCAAACCAAAAATTCAGTGCTCTAATAGAATTGTCATCATATTCTGTCTCAATTTTGTTAGAAGAAGAAGAAGAAGAAGAAGAAGAAGAAGAAGAAGAGCCATTTGAAATGAAACTATACAAAGTCTTTCAGAAATATATTCTGTGTCAAATGTCTAAAAATCAATCGAGAGATAAGATGATGCTTAAGAGAACTGGTTTCTTTTATTACAGGTTTTATAGACCACAAAAACTATAAAATTGATACCCTGTTTGAAATTGGACAATGCAAGGACTAGTGCTACAGTAGGCTATAGATATGCAAAAATTCAGAAGAGTGATGAAACGAAATAAAACCACATTTTCTTGTGTCCCCATCTTTGCTGTGTCAAACCATACTAGAATTGTCATCATATTCTGTCTCAATTTTTTTCTAGAGCTTTCGAAATGACAAAATGCACGAAAAATAATGAGCCATTTGAAGTGACACTATACAAAGTCATTCAGAAATCTATTCTCTGTCAAATGGCTAAAAATCAATCCATAGATAAGATGACGTTTAAGAGAACTGGTTTCTTTTATTACAGGTTTAATAGACCACAGAAATATTATAGAATTGATACCCTGTTTGTGCCACAGTACCTATAGATATGCAAAAATTCAGAAGAGTGACACTCTCCCTCTCTCTCTCTCTCTCTCTCTCTCTCTCTCTCTCTCTCTCTCTATATATATATATATATATATATATATATATATATATATATATATATATATATATTTTTAAATTTAAATATAAATTTAAATTTATATTTAATTTAAGAGCTATAGGCCTATCTATTTCTCCCACTCTGTCTGTCTGTCTGTCTGTCTGTCTGTCTGTTTGGGCTACAGTAAGCTATAGATATGCAAAAATTCAGAAGAGTGATGATACGAATTAAAACCACATATTCTTGTGTCCCCATCTTTGCTGTGTCAAACCGTACTAGAATTGTCATCAAATTCTGTCTCAATTTTGCTCTAGAAGAAGAAGAAGAAGAAGAAGAAGAAGAAGAAGAGCCATTTGAAATGAAACTATACAAAGTCTTTCAGAAATATATTCTGTGTCAAATGTCTAAAAAATCAATCAAGAGATAAGATGATGCTTAAGCAAACTGGTTTCTTTTATTACAGGTGTTATAGACCACAAAGATACTATAAAATTGATACCCTGTTTGTGCCACAGTAGCTATAGATAAGCAAAAATTCTGAAGAGTGACACACTCTCTCTCTTCTCTCTCTCTCTCTCTTTCTCTCTGTCTCAATTTTGCTCTAGAAGAAGAAGAAGAAGAAGAAGAAGAAGAAGAAGAAGAAGAAGAAGAAGAGCCGTTTGAAATGAAACTATACAAAGGCTTTCAGAAATATATTCTCTGTCAAATGTCTAAAAAATCAATAGAGAGATAAGATGATGCTTAAGAGAACTGGTTTCTTTTATTACAGGTTTTATAGACCACAAAAATACTATAAAATTGATACCCTGTTTGAAATTGGACAATGCAAGGACTAGTGCTACAGTAGGATATAGATATGCAAAAATTCAAAAGAGTGATGAAACGAATTAAAACCACATATTCTTGTGTCCCCATCTTTGCTGTGTCAAACCGTACTAGAATTGTCATCATATTCTGTCTCAATTTTTTTCTAGAGCTTTCGAAATGACAAAATGCACGAAAAATAATGAGCCATTTGAAATGACACTATACAAAATCGTTCAGAAATCTATTCTCTGTCAAATGGCTAAAAAATCAATCCATAGATAAGATGACGTTTAAGAGAACTGGTTGCGTTTATTACAGGTTTAATAGACCACAGAAATATTACAGAATTGATACCCTGTTTGTGCCACAGTAGCTATAGATATGCAAAAATTCAAAAGAGTGACACACTCTCTCTCCCTCTTCCTCTCCCTCTCCCTCTCTCTCTCTCTCTCTCTCTCTCTCTCTATATATATAATAAAATATTCATAAGAGTGAATGAAATATAAATTTAAATTTATATTTATATTTAAACCATCTATTTCTCCCATCTGTCTGTGTCTGTCTGTCTGTCTTTCTCTCTTTTTTTGGGCTGTAAGCTATAACCGCAAAAATTCAGAAGAGTGATGTCATTAAAACCATATTTCTTGTGTCCCCATCTTTGCTGTGTCAAACCGTAGTAGAATTGTCATCATATTCTATCTCAATTTTGTTCTAGAAGAAGAAGAAGAAGAAGAAGAAGAAGAGCCATTTGAAATGACACTATACAAAGTCTTTCAGAAATATATTCTGTGTCAAATGTCTAAAATATCAATCGAGAGATAAGATGATGCTTAAGAGAACTGGTTTCTTTTATTACAGATTTTATAGACCACAAAAATACTATAAAATTGATACCCTGTTTGAAATTGGACAACGCAAGGACTAGTGCTACAGTAGGATATAGATATGTGCCTTTTTTTCTTAACAGTGCTCCATGCTGCCCTAAATGACTTTCAACCTGAATTACTATTATTATTATTATTATTATTATTAGTAGTAGTAGTAGTAGTAGTAGTAGTAGTAGTAGTAGTAGTAGTAGTAGTAGTAGTAGTAGTTGTTGTTGTAATAGTAGTAGTAATGCTAGAAGATACCGTAGTGATCCATGCTTAGGACGCAGTGCTCTTTTTTCAAGGAGCAGTGCGCTTCTTTTAAACACTGCTCCTTGCTGCCCTAAACCTATGGGATGGGGACACAAGAAAATGTGGATTGAATTCGTTTCATTACTCTTCTATAGCCTACTATAGCAATAGTACTACTAAAGCGTAAATGTGGATGACCACTCTGTTAGAGTCTGTTGAATTTCATCAGAACATCGGGATTGAAGATACTGTATTGTTTGCCTATAGGCCTAACCGCCGCAGTGTGTGGATGGATTCGTCCTGCTAGAGATCGATTTCAAGCACCATATTGAGCCACTATCTTTAGCATTGTTCACTACATCGATATCAATCGCTATTGTAAATGTAGGCCAGCGTCTTATGTATTTATAACGCATCCAGCCTGACAACCCCCATTGTTCCATAATGCTAATATTGCACAGTATATGTGCAAATCAACCGCACATTTCAAATTTATTTCATCCTCTTATAGATCGAATTCAAGCACCATATTCAGCCACTGCCTTTAGCATCCATTACTACTTTGATATCATTCGCTATTGCAAACATGGGTGATCACCTTCTGCATTTAAAACAGCTCATCCATGACAACCGTCGTTATTCCATAATACTGACTCACTGAAACTGACACGCTGACACACTGAAACTGATCCACTGAAGCTGGCACACTGAAACTGACACAAGGACACACTGAAACTGACACACTGAAACTGACACACTGTAGTGATCAGTGCTCTTTTTTAAAGGCGTAGTGCGCCTTTTTTCTTAACAGTGCTCCATGCTGCCAGAAAGGACTTTCAACCTGAATTACTATAATTATTATTATTATTATTATTATTAGTAGTAGTAGTAGTAGTAGTAGTAGTAGTAGTAGTAGTAGTAGTAGTAGTAGTAGTAGTAGTAGTAGTAGTAGAAAAAAAAATCAATCGAGAGGTAAGATGATGCTTAAGAGAACTGGTTTCTTTTATTACAGGTTTTATAGACCACAAAAATACTATAAAATTGATACCCTGTTTGAAATTGGACAATGCAAGGACTAGTGCTACAGTGGGATATAGATATGCAAAAATTCAAAAGAGTGATGAAACGAATTAAAACCACATATTCTTGTGTGCACTTCTTTGCTGTGTCAAACCATACTAGAATTGTCATAATAATCTGTCTCAATTTTTTTCTAGAGCTTTCGAAATGAAAAAATGCACGAAAAGTAATGAGCCATTTGAAATGACACTATACAAAGTCATTCAGAAATCTATTCTCTGTCAAATGGCTAAAAAATCAATCCATAGATAAGATGACGTTTAAGAGAACTGGTTTCTTTTATTACAGGTTTAATAGACCACAGAAATATTATAGAATTGATACCCTGTTTGTGCCACAGTACCTATAGATATATAAAAATTCAGAAGAGTGACACTCTCCCTCTCCCTCTCTCTCTCTCTCTCTCTCTCTCTCTCTCTCTCTATATATATATATATATATATATATATATATATATATATATATATAATTTAAATTTAAATATAAATTTAAATTTATATTTAAGAAGAGCTATAGGCCTATCTATTTCTCCCACTCTGTCTGTCTGTCTGTCTGTCTGTCTGTCTGTCTTTTGGGCTACAGTAAGCTATAGATATATGCAAAATTCAGAAGAGTGATGAAACGAATTAAAACCACATATTCTTGTGTCCCCATCTTTGCTGTGTCAAACCGTACTAGAATTGTCATCAAATTATGTCTCAATTTTGCTCTAGAAGAAGAAGAAGAAGAAGAAGAAGAAGAAGAAGAAGAAGAAGAAGAAGAAGAAGAAGAGCCATTTGAAATGAAACTATACAAAGTCTTTCAGAAATATATTCTGTGTCAAATGTCTAAAAAATCAATCAAGAGATAAGATGATGCTTAAGCAAACTGGTTTCTTTTATTGCAGGTGTTATAGACCACAAAGATACTATAAAATTGATACCCTGTTTGTGCCACAGTAGCTATAGATAAGCAAAAATTCTGAAGAGTGACACACTCTCTCTCTCTCTCTCTCTCTCTCTCTCTCTCTCTGTCTCAATTTTGCTCTCTCTCTTTTGAAGAAGAAGAAGAAGAAGAAGAAGAAGAAGAAGAAGAGCCGTTTGAAATGAAACTATACAAAGGCTTTCAGAAATATATTCTCTGTCAAATGTCTAAAAAATCAATAGAGAGGTAAGATGATGCTTAAGAGAACTGGTTTCTTTTATTACAGGTTTTATAGACCACAAAAATACTATAAAATTGATACCCTGTTTGAAATTGGACAATGCAAGGACTAGTGCTACAGTAGGATATAGATATGCAAAAATTCAAAAGAGTGATGAAACGAATTAAAACCACATATTCTTGTGTCCCCATCTTTGCTGTGTCAAACCGTACTAGAATTGTCATCATATTCTGTCTCAATTTTTTTCTAGAGCTTTCGAAATGACAAAATGCACGAAAAATAATGAGCCATTTGAAATGACACTATACAAAGTCTTTCAGAAATCTATTCTCTGTCAAATGGCTAAAAAATCAATCGAGAGATAAGATGACGTTTAAGAGAACTGGTTTCTTTTATTACAGGTTTAATAGACCACAGAAATATTATAGAATTCATACTCTGTTTGTGCCACAGTAGCTATAGATATGCAAAAATTCAGAAGAGTGAAACACTCTCCCTCTCCCTCTCTCTCTCTCTCTCTCTCTCTCTCTCTCTCTCTCTCTCTCTCTCTCTCTCTCTCTCTCTCTCTCTCTCTATATATATATATATATATATATATATATATATATATATATATTTTAAATTTAAATATAAATTTAAATTTAAATTTATATTTATATTTAAGGCCTATAGGCTCCCAAATCTGTCTGTCTGTCTGTCTGTCTGTCTGTCTGTTTGGGCTACAGTAGGCTATAATTATGCAAAAATTCAGAAGAGTGATGAAACGAATTAAAACCACATATTCTTGTGTCCCCATCTTTGCTGTGTCAAACCATACTAGAATTGTCATCATATTCTGTCTCAATTTTTTTTCTAGAGCTTTCAAAATGCCAAAATGCACGAAAATAATGAGCCATTTGAAATGACACTATACAAAGTCTTTCAGAAATCTATTTTCTGTCAAATGGCTAAAAATCAATCGAGAGATAAGATGACGTTTAAGAGAACTGGTTTCTTTTATTACAGGTTTAATAGACCACAGAAATATTATAGAATTGATACCCTGTTTGTGCCACAGTAGCTATAGATATGATATAGATATGCAAAAAATTCAGAAGAGTGACACTCTCTCTCTCTCCCTCTCCCTCTCCCTCTCCCTCTCTCTCTCTCTCTCTCTCTCTCTCTCTCTCTCTCTCTCTCTCTCTCTCTCTCTCTCTATACTCTCTCTCTCTCTCTCTCTCTCTCTCTCTCTCTCTCTCTCTCTCTCTCTCTCTCTATATATATATATATATATATATATATAATTTAAATTTAAATTTAAATATAAATTTATATTTATATTTATATTTAAGAGCTGAAGGCCTATCTATTTCTCCCACTCTGTCTGTCTGTCTTTCTGCTTTTTGGGCTACAGTAAGCTACAGATATGCAAAAATTCAGAAGAGTGATGAAACGAATTAAAACCACATATTCTTGTGTCCCCATCTTTGCTGTGTCAAACCGTACTAGAATTGTCATCATATTCTGTCTCAATTTTGTTCTAGAAGAGGAAGAAGAAGAAGAAGAAGAAGAAGAAGAAGAAGAAGAAGAAGAAGAAGAAGAAGAAGAAGAAAAGAAGAAGAGCCATTTTAAATGACACTATACAAAGTCTTTCAGAAATATATTCTGTGTCAAATGTCTAAAAAATCAATCGAGAGATAAGATGATGCTTAAGAGAACTGGTTTCTTTTATTACAGGTTTATAGACCACAAAAATACTATAAAATTGATACCCTGTTTGAAATTGGACAATGCAAGGACTAGTGCTACAGTAGGCTATAGATATGCAAAAATTCAGAAGAGTGATGAAACGAATTAAAACCACATATTCTTGTGTGCACATTTTTGCTGTGTCAAAGCGTACTAGAATTGTCATCATATTCTGTCTCAATTTTGTTCTAGAAGAAGAGAAGAAGAAGAAGAAGAAGAAGAAGAAGAAGAAGAAGAGCCATTTGAAATGACACTATACAAAGTCTTTCAGAAATATATTCTGTGTCAAATGTCTAAAAAATCAATCGAGAGATAAGATGATGCTTAAGAGAACTGGTTTCTTTTATTACAGGTTTAATAGACCACAGAAATATTATAGAATTCATACTCTGTTTGTGCCACAGTAGCTATAGATATGCAAAAATTCAGAAGAGTGAAACACTCTCCCTCTCTCTCTCTCTCTCTCTCTCTCTCTCTCTCTCTATATATATATATATATATATATATATATATATATATATATATATATATATATAAATATAAAATTTAAATTTAAATTTAAATTTAAATTTATATTTATATTTAAGAGCTATAGGCCTATCTATTTCTCCCGCTCTGTCTGTCTGTCTGTTTGGGCTACAGTAGGCTATAATTATGCAAAAATTCAGAAGAGTGATGAAACGAATTAAAACCACATATTCTTGTGTCCCCATCTTTGCTGTGTCAAACCGTACTAGAATTGTCATCATATTCTGTCTCAATTTTTTTCTAGAGCTTTCGAAATGCCAAAATGCACGAAAAATAATGAGCCATTTGAAATGACACTATACAAAGTCTTTCAGAAATCTATTTTCTGTCAAATGGCTAAAAAATCAATCGAGAGATAAGATGACGTTTAAGAGAACTGGTTTCTTTTATTACAGGTTTAATAGACCACAGAAATATTATAGAATTGATACCCTGTTTGTGCCACAGTAGCTATAGATATGCAAAAATTCAGAAGAGTGACACTCTCTCTCTCCCTCCCTCTCCCTCTCCCTCTCTCTCTCTCTCTCTCTCTCTCTCTCTCTGTCTCAATTTTGCTCTAGAAGAAGAAGAAGAAGAAGAAGAAGAAGAAGAAGAAGAAGAAGAAGAGGAAGAAGAAGAAGAGCCGTTTGAAATGAA
>JACLAT010000198.1:0-15000 GCA_018105865.1 Metaphire vulgaris | reverse complement strand
CAGAAATATTATAGAATTGATACCCTGTTTGTGCCACAGTACCTATAGATATGCAAAAATTCAGAAGAGTGACACTCTCCCTCTCCCTCTCTCTCTCTCTCTCTCTCTCTCTCTCTCTCTCTCTATATATATATATATATATATATATATATATATATATATACATTTAAATTTAAATATAAATTTAAATTTATTTATTTTAAGAGCTATAGGCCTATCTATTTCTCCCACTCTGTCTGTCTGTCTGTCTGTCTGTCTGTCTGTCTGTTTTTGGGCTACAGTAAGCTATAGATATGCAAAAATTCAGAAGAGTGATGATACAATTAAAACCACATATTCTTGTGTCCCCATCTTTGCTGTGTCAAACCGTACTAGAATTGTCATCAAATTCTGTCTCAATTTTGCTCTAGAAGAAGAAGAAGAAGAAGAAAGAGCCATTTGAAATGAAACTATACAAAGTCTTTCAGAAATATATTCTGTGTCAAATGTCTAAAAATCAATCAAGAGATAAGATGATGCTTAAGCAAACTGGTTTCTTTTATTACAGGTGTTATAGACCACAAAGATACTATAAAATTGATACCCTGTTTGTGCCACAGTAGCTATAGATAAGCAAAAATTCTGAAGAGTGACACACACTCTCTCTCTCTCTCTCTCTCTCTCTCTCTCTCTCTCTCTCAATTTTGCTCTAGAAGAAGAAGAAGAAGAAGAAGAAGAAGAAGAAGAGCCGTTTGAAATGAAACTATACAAAGGCTTTCAGAAATATATTCTCTGTCAAATGTCTAAAAAATCAATAGAGAGGTAAGATGATGCTTAAGAGAACTGGTTTCTTTTATTACAGGTTTTATAGACCACAAAAATACTATAAAATTGATACCCTGTTTGAAATTGGACAATGCAAGGACTAGTGCTACAGTAGGATATAGATATGCAAAAATTCAAAAGAGTGATGAAACGAATTAAAACCACATATTCTTGTGTCCCCATCTTTGCTGTGTCAAACCATACTAGAATTGTCATCATATTCTGTCTCAATTTTTTTCTAGAGCTTTCAAAATGACAAAATGCACGAAAAAATAATGAGCCATTTGAAATGACACTATACAAAATCGTTCAGAAATCTATTCTCTGTCAAATGGCTAAAAAATCAATCCATAGATAAGATGACGTTTAAGAGAACTGGTTGCGTTTATTACAGGTTTAATAGACCACAGAAATATTACAGAATTGATACCCTGTTTGTGCCACAGTAGCTATAGATATGCAAAAATTCAAAAGAGACACACACTCTCTCTCTCCTCTCTCTCTCTCTCTCTCTCTCTCTCTCTCTCTCTCTCTCTCTCTCTCTCTCTCTATATATATATATATATATATATATATATATATATATATATATATATATATATACACACACATTTTTGAATTTAAATATAAATTTAAATTTATATTTATATTTAAGAGCTATAGGCCTATCTATTTCTCCCACTCTGTCTGTCTGTCTGTCTGTCTTTCTCTCTTTTTGGGGTACAGTAAGCTATAGATATGCAAAAATTCAGAAGAGTGATGAAACGAATTAAAACCACATATTCTTGTGTCCCCATCTTTGCTGTGTCAAACCGTAGTAGAATTGTCATCATATTCTATCTCAATTTTGTTCTAGAAGAAGAAGAAGAAGAAGAAGAAGAAGAAGAAGAAGAAAAGAAGAAGAAGAAGAAGAGCCATTTGAAATGACACTATACAAAGTCTTTCAGAAATATATTCTGTGTCAAATGTCTCAAAAATCAATCAAGAGATAAGATGATGCTTAAGCAAACTGGTTTCTTTTATTACAGGTGTTATAGACCACAAAGATACTATAAAATTGATACCCTGTTTGTGCCACAGTAGCTATAGATAAGCAAAAATTCTGAAGAGTGACACACTCTCTTTCTCTCTCTCTCTCTCTCTCTCTCTCTCTCTCTCTCTCTCTCTATATATATATATATATATATATATATATACATTTAAATTTAAATATAAATTTAAATATAAATATAAATTTATATTTATATTGAAGAGCTATAGGCCTGTCTATTTCTCCCACTCTGTCTGTCTGTCTGTCTATCTGTCTGTTTGTGCCACAGTAGCTATAGATATATAGATATGCAAAAATTCAGAAGAGTGACACACTCTCTCTCTCCTCTCTCTCTCTCTCTTCTCTCTCTCTCTCTCCCTATATATATATATATATATATATATATATATATATATATATATATATATATATTATAATTTAAATTTAAATATAAATTTAAATATAAATTTAAATTTATATTTATATTTAAGAGCTATAGGCCTATCTATTTCTCCCATTCTGTCTGTCTGTCTGTCTGTCTGTCTGTCTGTCTGTCTGTCTGTCTGTCTGTCTGTCTGTCTGTCTGTTTGGGCTACAGTAAGCTATAGATATGCAAAAATTCAGAAGAGTGATGAAACGAATTAAAACCACATATTCTTGTGTCCCCATCTTTGCTGTTTCAAACCGTAATAGAATTGTCATCATATTCTGTCTCAATTTTGTTCTAGAGGAAGAAGAAGAAGAGCCATTTGAAATGAAACTATACAAAGTCTTTCAGAAATATATTCTGTGTCAAATGTCTAAAAAATCAATCGAGAGATAAGATGATGCTTAAGAGAACTGGTTTCTTTTATTACAGATTTTATAGACCACAAAAATACTATAAAATTGATACCCTGTTTCAAATTGGACAATGCAAGGACTAGTGCTACAGTAGGATATAGATATGCAAAAATTCAGAAGAGTGATGAAACGAATTAAAACCACATATTCTTGTGTGCACATCTTTGCTGTGTCAAACCGTACTAGAATTGTCATCATATTCTGTCTCAATTTTTTTCTAGAGCTTTCAAATGACAAAAATGCACGAAAAATAATGAGCCATTTGAAATGACACTATACAAAGTCATTCAGAAATCTATTCTCTGTCAAATGGCTAAAAAATCAATCCATAGATAAGATGACGTTTAAGAGAACTGGTTTCTTTTATTACAGGTTTAATAGACCACAGAAATATTATAGAATTGATACCCTGTTTGTGCCACAGTACCTATAGATATGCAAAAATTCAGAAGAGTGACACTCTCCCTCTCCTCTCTCTCTCTCTCTCTCTCTCTCTCTCTCTATATATATATATATATATATATATATATATATATATATATATATATTTAATTTAAATTTAAATATAAAATTTAAATATAAATTTATATTTATATTTAAGAGCTATAGGCCTGTCTATTTCTCCCACTCTGTCTGTCTGTCTGTCTATCTGTCTGTTTGTGCCACAGTAGCTATAGATATATAGATATGCAAAAATTCAGAAGAGTGACACACTCTCTCTCTCTCTCTCTCTCTCTCTCTCTATATATATATATATATATATATATATATATATATATACATACATTTAAATTTAAATATAAATTTAAATATAAATTTAAATTTATATTTATATTTAAGAGCTATAGGCCTATCTATTTCTCCCATTCTGTCTGTCTGTCTGTCTGTCTGTCTGTCTGTCTGTCTGTCTGTCTGTCTGTCTGTCTGTTTGGGCTACAGTAAGCTATAGATATGCAAAAATTCAGAAGAGTGATGAAACAAAATTAAAACCACATATTCTTGTGTCCATCTTTGCTGTTTCAAACCGTAATAGAATTGTCATCATATTCTGTCTCAATTTTGTTCTAGAGGAAGAAGAAGAAGAAGAGCCATTTGGAAATGAAACTATACAAAGTCTTTCAGAAATATATTCTGTGTCAAATGTCTAAAAATCAATCGAGAGATAAGATGATGCTTAAGAGAACTGGTTTCTTTTATTACAGATTTTATAGACCACAAAAATACTATAAAATTGATACCCTGTTTCAAATTGGACAATGCAAGGACTAGTGCTACAGTAGGATATAGATATGCAAAAATTCAGAAGAGTGATGAAACGAATTAAAACCACATATTCTTGTGTCCCCATCTTTGCTGTGTCAAACCGTACTAGAATTGTCATCATATTCTGTCTCAATTTTTTTCTAGAGCTTTCGAAATGACAAAATGCACGAAAAATAATGAGCCATTTGAAATGACACTATACAAAGTCATTCAGAAATCTATTCTCTGTCAAATGGCTAAAAAATCAATCCATAGATAAGATGACGTTTAAGAGAACTGGTTTCTTTTATTACAGGTTTAATAGACCACAGAAATATTATAGAATTGATACCCTGTTTGTGCCACAGTACCTATAGATATGCAAAAATTCAGAAGAGTGACACTCTCCCTCTCCCTCTCTCTCTCTCTCTCTCTCTCTCTCTCTCTCTCTCTATATATATATATATATATATATATATATATATATATATATATATTAAATATAAATTTAAATATAAATTTAAATTTATTTATATTTAAGAGCTATAGGCCTATCTATTTCTCCCACTCTGTCTGTCTGTCTGTCTGTCTGTCTGTCTGTCTGTCTTTTGGGCTACAGTAAGCTATAGATATAAAAAATTCAGAAGAGTGATGATACGAATTAAAACCACATATTCTTGTGTCCCCATCTTTGCTGTGTCAAACCGTACTAGAATTGTCATCAAATTCTGTCTCAATTTTGCTCTAGAAGAAGAAGAAGAAGAAGAAGAAGAAGAGCCATTTGAAATGAAACTATACAAAGTCTTTCAGAAATATATTCTGTGTCAAATGTCTAAAAAATCAATCAAGAGATAAGATGATGCTTAAGCAAACTGGTTTCTTTTATTACAGGTGTTATAGACCACAAAGATACTATAAAATTGATACCCTGTTTGTGCCACAGTAGCTATAGATAAGCAAAAATTCTGAAGAGTGACACACACTCTCTCTCTCTCTCTCTCTCTCTCTCTCTTCTCTCTGTCTCAATTTTGCTCTAGAAGAAGAAGAAGAAGAAGAAGAAGAAGAAGAAGAAGAGCCGTTTGAAATGAAACTATACAAAGGCTTTCAGAAATATATTCTCTGTCAAATGTCTAAAAAATCAATAGAGAGGTAAGATGATGCTTAAGAGAACTGGTTTCTTTTATTACAGGTTTTATAGACCACAAAAATACTATAAAATTGATACCCTGTTTGAAATTGGACAATGCAAGGACTAGTGCTACAGTAGGATATAGATATGCAAAAATTCAAAAGAGTGATGAAACGAATTAAAACCACATATTCTTGTGTCCCCATCTTTGCTGTGTCAAACCGTACTAGAATTGTCATCATATTCTGTCTCAATTTTTTTCTAGAGCTTTCGAAATGACAAAATGCACGAAAAATAATGAGCCATTTGAAATGACACTATACAAAATCGTTCAGAAATCTATTCTCTGTCAAATGGCTAAAAAATCAATCCATAGATAAGATGACGTTTAAGAGAACTGGTTGCGTTTATTACAGGTTTAATAGACCACAGAAATATTACAGAATTGATACCCTGTTTGTGCCACAGTAGCTATAGATATGCAAAAATTCAAAAGAGTGACACACTCTCTCTCTCCCTCTCTCTCTCCCTCTCTCTCTCTCTCTCTCTCTCTCTCTCTCTCTCTCTCTCTCTATATATATATATATATATATATATATATATATATATATATATATATATATATATATATATATATTTAAATTTAAATATAAATTTAAATTTATATTTATATTTAAGAGCTATAGGCCTATCTATTTCTCCCACTCTGTCTGTCTGTCTGTCTGTCTGTCTTTCTCTCTTTTTGGGGTACAGTAAGCTATAGATATGCAAAAATTCAGAAGAGTGATGAAACGAATTAAAACCACATATTCTTGTGTCCCCATCTTTGCTGTGTCAAACCGTAGTAGAATTGTCATCATATTCTATCTCAATTTTGTTCTAGAAGAAGAAGAAGAAGAAGAAGAAGAAGAAGAAGAAGAAGAAGAGCCATTTGAAATGACACTATACAAAGTCTTTCAGAAATATATTCTGTGTCAAATGTCTAAAAAATCAATCAAGAGATAAGATGATGCTTAAGCAAACTGGTTTCTTTTATTACAGGTGTTATAGACCACAAAGATACTATAAAATTGATACCCTGTTTGTGCCACAGTAGCTATAGATAAGCAAAAATTCTGAAGAGTGACACACTCTCTCTTTCTCTCTCTCTCTCTCTCTCTCTCTCTCTCTCTCTCTCTCTCTCTATATATATATATATATATATATATTTTAAATTTAAATATAAATTTAAATATAAATATAAATTTATATTTATATTGAAGAGCTATAGGCCTGTCTATTTCTCCCACTCTGTCTGTCTGTCTGTCTATCTGTCTGTTTGTGCCACAGTAGCTATAGATATATAGATATGCAAAAATTCAGAAGAGTGACACACTCTCTCTCTCCCTCTCTCTCTCTCTCTCTCTCTCTCTCTCTCTATATATATATATATATATATATATATATATATATATATATATATATATTATATACATTTAAAATAAATATAAATTTAAATATAAATTTAAATTTATATTTATATTTAAGAGCTATAGGCCTATCTATTTCTCCCATTCTGTCTGTCTGTCTGTCTGTCTGTCTGTCTGTCTGTCTGTCTGTCTGTCTGTCTGTCTGTCTGTTTGGGCTACAGTAAGCTATAGATATGCAAAAATTCAGAAGAGTGATGAAACGAATTAAAACCACATATTCTTGTGTCCCCATCTTTGCTGTTTCAAACCGTAATAGAATTGTCATCATATTCTGTCTCAATTTTGTTCTAGAGGAAGAAGAAGAAGAAGAGCCATTTGAAATGAAACTATACAAAGTCTTTCAGAAATATATTCTGTGTCAAATGTCTAAAAAATCAATCGAGAGATAAGATGATGCTTAAGAGAACTGGTTTCTTTTATTACAGATTTTATAGACCACAAAAATACTATAAAATTGATACCCTGTTTCAAATTGGACAATGCAAGGACTAGTGCTACAGTAGGATATAGATATGCAAAAATTCAGAAGAGTGATGAAACGAATTAAAACCACATATTCTTGTGTGCACATCTTTGCTGTGTCAAACCGTACTAGAATTGTCATCATATTCTGTCTCAATTTTTTTCTAGAGCTTTCGAAATGACAAAATGCACGAAAAATAATGAGCCATTTGAAATGACACTATACAAAGTCATTCAGAAATCTATTCTCTGTCAAATGGCTAAAAAATCAATCCATAGATAAGATGACGTTTAAGAGAACTGGTTTCTTTTATTACAGGTTTAATAGACCACAGAAATATTATAGAATTGATACCCTGTTTGTGCCACAGTACCTATAGATATGCAAAAATTCAGAAGAGTGACACTCTCCCTCTCCCTCTCTCTCTCTCTCTCTCTCTCTCTATATATATATATATATATATATATATATATATATATATATATATACATTTAAATTAAAAAATTTAAATTTAAATTAAATTTAAATTTATATTTAAGAGCTATAGGCCTGTCTATTTCTCCCACTCTGTCTGTCTGTCTGTCTATCTGTCTGTTTGTGCCACAGTAGCTATAGATATATAGATATGCAAAAATTCAGAAGAGTGACATACTCTCTCTCTCTCTCTCTCTCTCTCTCTATATATATATATATATATATATATATATATATATATATATACATATATATTTATACATTTAAATTTAAATATAAATTTAAATATAAATTTAAATTTATATTTATATTTAAGAGCTATAGGCCTATCTATTTCTCCCATTCTGTCTGTCTGTCTGTCTGTCTGTCTGTCTGTCTGTCTGTCTGTCTGTCTGTCTGTCTGTCTGTCTGTTTGGGCTACAGTAAGCTATAGATATGCAAAAATTCAGAAGAGTGATGAAACAATTAAAACCACATATTCTTGTGTCCCCATCTTTGCTGTTTCAAACCGTAATAGAATTGTCATCATATTCTGTCTCAATTTTGTTCTAGAGGAAGAAGAAGAAGAAGAGCCATTTGAAATGAAACTATACAAAGTCTTTCAGAAATATATTCTGTGTCAAATGTCTAAAAAATCAATCGAGAGATAAGATGATGCTTAAGAGAACTGGTTTCTTTTATTACAGATTTTATAGACCACAAAAATACTATAAAATTGATACCCTGTTTCAAATTGGACAATGCAAGGACTAGTGCTACAGTAGGATATAGATATGCAAAAATTCAGAAGAGTGATGAAACGAATTAAAACCACATATTCTTGTGTCCCCATCTTTGCTGTGTCAAACCGTACTAGAATTGTCATCATATTCTGTCTCAATTTTTTCTAGAGCTTTGAAATGACAAAATGCACGAAAAATAATGAGCCATTTGAAATGACACTATACAAAGTCATTCAGAAATCTATTCTCTGTCAAATGGCTAAAAATCAATCCATAGATAAGATGACGTTTAAGAGAACTGGTTTCTTTTATTACAGGTTTAATAGACCACAGAAATATTATAGAATTGATACCCTGTTTGTGCCACAGTACCTATAGATATGCAAAAATTCAGAAGAGTGACACTCTCCCTCTCCTCTCTCTCTCTCTCTCTCTCTCTCTCTCTCTCTATATATATATATATATATATATATATATATATATATATATATATATATATTAAATTTAAATTTAAATTAAATTTAAATTTATATTTATATTTAAGAGCTATAGGCCTATCTATTTCTCCCACTCTGTCTGTCTGTCTGTCTGTCTGTCTGTCTGTTTGGGCTACAGTAAGCTATAGATACGCAAAAATTCAGAAGAGTGATGATACGAATTAAAACCACATATTCTTGTGTCCCCATCTTTGCTGTGTCAAACCGTACTAGAATTGTCATCAAATTCTGTCTCAATTTTGCTCTAGAAGAAGAAGAAGAAGAAGAAGAAGAAGAGAGCCATTTGAAATTTGAAATGAAACTATACAAAGTCTTTCAGAAATATATTCTGTGTCAAATGTCTAAAAAATCAATCAAGAGATAAGATGATGCTTAAGCAAACTGGTTTCTTTTATTACAGGTGTTATAGACCACAAAGATACTATAAAATTGATACCCTGTTTGTGCCACAGTAGCTATAGATAAGCAAAAATTCTGAAGAGTGACACACACTCTCTCTCTCTCTCTCTCTCTCTCTCTCTCTCTCTGTCTCAATTTTGCTCTAGAAGAAGAAGAAGAAGAAGAAGAAGAAGAAGAAGAAGAAGAAGAGCCGTTTGAAATGAAACTATACAAAGGCTTTCAGAAATATATTCTCTGTCAAATGTCTAAAAAATCAATAGAGAGGTAAGATGATGCTTAAGAGAACTGGTTTCTTTTATTTTTTTATAGACCACAAAAATACTATAAAATTGATACCCTGTTTGAAATTGGACAATGCAAGGACTAGTGCTACAGTAGGATATAGATATGCAAAAATTCAAAAGAGTGAAGAAAAGAATTAAAACCACATATTCTTGTGTCCCCATCTTTGCTGTGTCAAACCGTACTAGAATTGTCATCATATTCTGTCTCAATTTTTTTCTAGAGCTTTCGAAATGACAAAATGCACGAAAAATAATGAGCCATTTGAAATGACACTATACAAAATCGTTCAGAAATCTATTCTCTGTCAAATGGCTAAAAAATCAATCCATAGATAAGATGACGTTTAAGAGAACTGGTTTCTTTTTATTACAGGTTTAATAGACCACAGAAATATTATAGAATTGATACCCTGTTTGTGCCACAGTAGCTATAGATATGCAAAAATTCAAAAGAGTGACACACTCTCTCTCTCTCTCTCTCTCTCTCTCTCTCTCTCTCTCTCTCTCTCTCTCTCTCTATATATATATATATATATATATATATATATATATATATATATATTTAAATTTAAATTTAAATATAAATTTAAATTTATATTTATATTTAAGAGCTATAGGCCTATCTATTTCTCCCACTCTGTCTGTCTGTCTGTCTATCTGTCTGTTTGTGCCACAGTAGCTATAGATATATAGATATGCAAAAATTCAGAAGAGTGACATACTCTCTCTCTCTCTCTCTCTCTCTCTCCTATATATATATATATATATATATATATATATATATATATATATATATATATATATATATATACATTTAAATTTAAATTTAAATATAAATTTAAATATAAATTTAAATTTATATTTATATTTAAGAGCTATAGGCCTATCTATTTCTCCCATTCTGTCTGTCTGTCTGTCTGTCTGTCTGTCTGTCTGTCTGTCTGTCTGTCTGTCTGTTTGGGCTACAGTAAGCTATAGATATGCAAAAATTCAGAAGAGTGATGAAACGAATTAAAACCACATATTCTTGTGTCCCCATCTTTGCTGTTTCAAACCGTAATAGAATTGTCATCATATTCTGTCTCAATTTTGTTCTAGAGGAAGAAGAAGAAGAAGAGCCATTTGAAATGAAACTATACAAAGTCTTTCAGAAATATATTCTGTGTCAAATGTCTAAAAAATCAATCGAGAGATAAGATGATGCTTAAGAGAACTGGTTTCTTTTATTACAGATTTTATAGACCACAAAAATACTATAAAATTGATACCCTGTTTCAAATTGGACAATGCAAGGACTAGTGCTACAGTAGGATATAGATATGCAAAAATTCAGAAGAGTGATGAAACGAATTAAAACCACATATTCTTGTGTCCCCATCTTTGCTGTGTCAAACCGTACTAGAATTGTCATCATATTCTGTCTCAATTTTTTTCTAGAGCTTTCGAAATGACAAAATGCACGAAAAATAATGAGCCATTTGAAATGACACTATACAAAGTCATTCAGAAATCTATTCTCTGTCAAATGGCTAAAAAATCAATCCATAGATAAGATGACGTTTAAGAGAACTGGTTTCTTTTATTACAGGTTTAATAGACCACAGAAATATTATAGAATTGATACCCTGTTTGTGCCACAGTACCTATAGATATGCAAAAATTCAGAAGAGTGACACTCTCCCTCCCTCTCTCTCTCTCTCTCTCTCTCTCTCTCTCTCTATATATATATATATATATATATATATATATATATATACATACATTTAAATTTAAATATAAATTTAAATTTATATTTAAGAGCTATAGGCCTATCTATTTCTCCCACTCTGTCTGTCTGTCTGTCTGTCTGTCTGTCTGTCTGTTTGGGCTACAGTAAGCTATAGATACGCAAAAATTCAGAAGAGTGATGATACGAATTAAAACCACATATTCTTGTGTCCCCATCTTTGCTGTGTCAAACCGTACTAGAATTGTCATCAAATTCTGTCTCAATTTTGCTCTAGAAGAAGAAGAAGAAGAAGAAGAGCCATTTGAAATGAAACTATACAAAGTCTTTCAGAAATATATTCTGTGTCAAATGTCTAAAAAATCAATCAAGAGATAAGATGATGCTTAAGCAAACTGGTTTCTTTTATTACAGGTGTTATAGACCACAAAGATACTATAAAATTGATACCCTGTTTGTGCCACAGTAGCTATAGATAAGCAAAAATTCTGAAGAGTGACACACACTCTCTCTCTCTCTCTCTCTCTCTTTCTCTCTGTCTCAATTTTGCTCTAGAAGAAGAAGAAGAAGAAGAAGAAGAAGAAGAGCCGTTTGAAATGAAACTATACAAAGGCTTTCAGAAATATATTCTCTGTCAAATGTCTAAAAAATCAATAGAGAGGTAAGATGATGCTTAAGAGAACTGGTTTCTTTTATTACAGGTTTTATAGACCACAAAAATACTATAAAATTGATACCCTGTTTGAAATTGGACAATGCAAGGACTAGTGCTACAGTAGGATATAGATATGCAAAAATTCAAAAGAGTGATGAAACGAATTAAAACCACATATTCTTGTGTCCCCATCTTTGCTGTGTCAAACCGTACTAGAATTGTCATCATATTCTGTCTCAATTTTTTTCTAGAGCTTTCGAAATGACAAAATGCACGAAAAATAATGAGCCATTTGAAATGACACTATACAAAATCGTTCAGAAATCTATTCTCTGTCAAATGGCTAAAAAATCAATCCATAGATAAGATGACGTTTAAGAGAACTGGTTGCGTTTATTACAGGTTTAATAGACCACAGAAATATTACAGAATTGATACCCTGTTTGTGCCACAGTAGCTATAGATATGCAAAAATTCAAAAGAGTGACACACTCTCTCTCTCCTCTCTCTCTCTCTCTCTCTCTCTCTCTCTCTCTCTCTCTCTCTCTCTCTCTCTCTCTCTATATATATATATATATATATATATATATATATATATATATATATATACACACATTTGAATTTAAATATAAATTTAAATTTATATTTATATTTAAGAGCTATAGGCCTATCTATTTCTCCCACTCTGTCTGTCTGTCTGTCTGTCTTTCTCTCTTTTTGGGGTACAGTAAGCTATAGATATGCAAAAATTCAGAAGAGTGATGAAACGAATTAAAACCACATATTCTTGTGTCCCCATCTTTGCTGTGTCAAACCGTAGTAGAATTGTCATCATATTCTATCTCAATTTTGTTCTAGAAGAAGAAGAAGAAGAAGAAGAAGAAGAAGAAGAAGAAGAAGAAGAAGAGCCATTTGAAATGACACTATACAAAGTCTTTCAGAAATATATTCTGTGTCAAATGTCTAAAAAATCAATCAAGAGATAAGATGATGCTTAAGCAAACTGGTTTCTTTTATTACAGGTGTTATAGACCACAAAGATACTATAAAATTGATACCCTGTTTGTGCCACAGTAGCTATAGATAAGCAAAAATTCTGAAGAGTGACACTCTCTCTCTCTCTCTCTCTCTCTCTCTCTCTCTCTCTCTCTCTCTCTCTCTCTCTCTCTCTCTCTCTCTCTCTCTCTCTCTCTCTCTGTCTCAATTTTGCTCTAGAAGAAGAAGAAGAAGAAGAAGAAGAAGAGCCGTTTGAAATGAAACTATACAAAGGCTTTCAGAAATATATTCTCTGTCAAATGTCTAAAAAATCAATCGAGAGGTAAGATGATGCTTAAGAGAACTGGTTTCTTTTATTACAGGTTTTATAGACCACAAAAATACTATAAAATTGATACCCTGTTTGAAATTGGACAATGCAAGGACTAGTGCTACAGTAGGATATAGATATGCAAAAATTTAAAAGAGTGATGAAACGAATTAAAACCACATATTCTTGTGTGCACATCTTTGCTGTGTCAAACCGTACTAGAATTGTCATCATATTCTGTCTCAATTTTTTTCTAGAGCTTTCGAAATGACAAAATGCACGAAAAATAATGAGCCATTTGAAATGACACTATACAAAATCGTTCAGAAATCTATTCTCTGTCAAATGGCTAAAAAATCAATCCATAGATAAGATGACGTTTAAGAGAACTGGTTGCGTTTATTACAGGTTTAATAGACCACAGAAATATTACAGAATTGATACCCTGTTTGTGCCACAGTAGCTATAGATATGCAAAAATTCAAAAGAGTGACACACTCTCTCTCTCCCTCTTCCTCTCCTCTCTCCTCTCCTCTCTCTCTCTCTCTCTCTCTCTCTCTCTCTCTCTCTCTCTCTCTCTATATATATATATATATATATATATATATATATATATATAAAATTTAAATATAAATTTAAATTTATATTTATATTTAAGAGCTATAGGCCTATCTATTTCTCCCACTCTGTCTGTCTGTCTGTCTGTCTTTCTCTCTTTTTGGGCTACAGTAAGCTATAGATATGCAAAAATTCAGAAGAGTGATGAAACGAATTAAAACCACATATTCTTGTGTCCCCATCTTTGCTGTGTCAAACCGTAGTAGAATTGTCATCATATTCTATCTCAATTTTGTTCTAGAAGAAGAAGAAGAAGAAGAAGAAGAAGAAGAGCCATTTGAAATGACACTATACAAAGTCTTTCAGAAATATATTCTGTGTCAAATGTCTAAAATATCAATCGAGAGATAAGATGATGCTTAAGAGAACTGGTTTCTTTTATTACAGATTTTATAGACCACAAAAATACTATAAAATTGATACCCTGTTTGAAATTGGACAACGCAAGGACTAGTGCTACAGTAGGATATAGATATGTGCCTTTTTTTCTTAACAGTGCTCCATGCTGCCCTAAATGACTTTCAACCTGAATTACTATTATTATTATTATTATTATTATTATTATTATTATTATTATTAGTAGTAGTAGTAGTAGTAGTAGTAGTAGTAGTAGTAGTAGTAGTAGTAGTAGTAGTAGTAGTAGTAGTAGTTGTTGTTGTTGTAATAGTAGTAGTAATGCTAGAAGATACCGTAGTGATCCATGCTTAGGACGCAGTGCTCTTTTTTCAAGGAGCAGTGCGCTTCTTTTAAACACTGCTCCTTGCTGCCCTAAACCTATGGGATGGGGACACAAGAAAATGTGGATTGAATTCGTTTCATTACTCTTCTATAGCCTACTATAGCAATAGTACTACTAAAGCGTAAATGTGGATGACCACTCTGTTAGAGTCTGTTGAATTTCATCAGAACATCGGGATTGAAGATACTGTATTGTTTGCCTATAGGCCTAACCGCCGCAGTGTGTGGATGGATTCGTCCTGCTAGAGATCGATTGCATATCTATAGCTACTGTGGCACAAACAGGGTATCAATTCTATAATATTTCTGTGGTCTATTAAACCTGTAATAAAAGAAACCAGTTCTCTTAAACGTCATCTTATCTCTCGATTGATTTTTTAGCCATTTGACAGAAAATAGATTTCTGAAAGACTTTGTATAGTGTCATTTCAAATGGCTCATTATTTTTCGTGCATTTTGGCATTTCGAAAGCTCTAGAAAAAAATTGAGACAGAATATGATGACAATTCTAGTACGGTTTGACACAGCAAAGATGGGGACACAAGAATATGTGGTTTTAATTGTTTCATCACTCTTCTGAATTTTTGCATAATTATAGCCT
>JACLAT010000197.1:0-39006 GCA_018105865.1 Metaphire vulgaris | reverse complement strand
CAAAATCAATCACTCAGGATATGACTTGCAGTCTTAGGCATCAGGCTCTCTAGCATATCTGCTCACATGACATATAGAATATGGATATTAACCCTTTTGCACCAATAAGGCTGATATCTTGGCCTCGTAGTCTACTGAATACACAGATCGCTGGACTCAACGGGTTAAGTCCCATGATCATCGTATGGCATGTAAATTGCATATACGCAAGCACATATCACATGCATTTGAATACGGCCTAAATTTGCTGGTTAAAAAACCAAAATACAATATTACAAACCTGAGTCAGTGCTGAACATTCAACGTACTTCACGGCTTTCAGTTCTCTGGCGAGTTTCTCACCCATTTCGAGCGTAATTGGCTTCTGTCGATTTTTCGCTAGCTTTTCTATCGTGGCCGCGTTGTCACGTAGGTCAACTTGAGTTCCGACAAGGAGAAAAGGAGTACGTTGGCAGTGATGACTGATTTCAGGAACCCACTAAAAACAACATTTCTTGTTTGAGGAATCTTAACCCCTTTACCGTGTATTTAACTGTAACTCAATTGTAAAATGGACGTATATATTCGGGGTTCCCGGTGAAGGGGTTAAAACAAAATTACGAATATGAGATATGAAAATTATAAAGTAGAAGAAAACTGACCTACAATGGTTCTAAAAATTTAACCCTTCTGCCCCGTAAAACCGATAGTTGGGTTTTATCACACTTTGGCTGTTCCCCACGAGAAAAATTTATCAGGGTTACGCTCTGCAAACAACTGTGTCCTGTTTAGACGAAACAAATATGATAATGTGCAGGAAAAATAGCCAAGAGCTGTCAATAGAACTAAAAGGCAGCATTTACTTCTTCAGTGTTCAACATACATCTACACAAGGAGATTCAAAAGTTGTGGCAGTGACTATCACATAAAAATGGTATATTACCAGTGTAAGATAATCATGTGACATCATTTACACAGTTTTACTACTAACTCCAGTTGTTACATTACGGAAAGCTGAAGCAGCCAGGGAGCAGGCAAGCAAGGGGACGAAGGGGGGGGGGGGTTTCCTCTGCTCAAACATAGGAGTTATATGGTTACATATACATTAAAGTTCATCTTGCAAAGTCACATCACAAAAAGAATTGTTCAAAATGGAAGAATAAGTGAAGATAACGGACCAGAGAAATTCAGAGATTCGTACAGTGTCACCACCCAGGCACTACCACAAAACGGCGCGGACAAAACTGCGCGATCTTCCGACATTCCCCTTTACTACCGCCAGAGGGACCATCAATGAATAGAGCCATGTAAGCTATGTAATAAATTCATTCAATAAGAGTAAATAGCGCAAGGGTTTTAAAACTCCATCGTCAGCGTATATCCATCTACTCAATAAAATGACTTTAGTGGCAAATTCATTACCCATAGTCGCTACACCACACGTCCATGGAGAAACACAAGTTTTAAAAATGCAAATGAACATCTCCGATCAATATGTCGCTGCTTGACCGCTGACCCATTTAAAAAGGAGGGAGATGAAGGCCATGACCTAATTTACCCGAGATTCCCATTCTTGTGTTTACCTATCATTTGCGCTGTTCTGTCGCTTATTTTGCGCCATTTTGTTGGTATTTAGAGGCAATTTCTACACGCTTTATTCTTTGTCGTTGTTTTTTGCCCGGGTACCCACCACCCCACTCCCACCACAACAAAGGCAGAACAGCCCTGTTTTACATTACCTTAGGCTCGATCCCCAAACACCCACATGTCCACCAGTGCAAAGTGGACATCAACATGATGCGCACTGCACTTTACGCTGATAACTAGTACATTATTATCAAAGCAGTATATAAAAATTGATATTTATTGATTTTTATATTTTCTTCTGTGGTACAAACCTAGTCAGAATCAAAAGTTATACCATGGACACAAAACACTTAGGCAAGTAATTAAGATGAAAGAAATAAAACAATATGACTATCGAGTTAGATTCATTGGAAATACAGTTGGACTACAAACAAAACACCACCACGATCCATAATAAAAGCTGAACAAACCACATAACATGAAAAATTAACATCAATTCCCCAAGCGAAGCATTAACCCCTTTACCGCGCATTTAACTGTAACTCAATGTAAAATGTAAAATGGACGGATATATTCAGGGTTCCCGGTAAAGGGGTTAAACAAAATTTAATACTACTGTAAAATCCCATCATAACAACATTCAAGTCACCTAGAAATGTGTCCACCATAGTTGCATTTCCAACATAACCGAGTTCCCCATTAGGGTGATTCAACTACAGAATAATAATCATTATTAATTAGAGACCCCAATAGGCTCTGCAAGGCACAACTCTATATGAAACAAAGAGTAGACAAGGCCATGAAAAAAGGCTCATACCTTTTCTTTGACATTTTCAAATGAAGAAGGAGAGATTACAGAAAAGCAGACAAGGAAGACATCAGTTTGTGGATAGCTGAGCGGCCTGAGACGATCATAATCTTCCTGTCCTGCGGTATCGAACAGGCCGAGAGTGTAAGGCTCACCACCGATCATAACAGTAACCGCATAGTTGTCGAAGACCTGAACACAACAAATCCATTTATAGTAAGGTTGTTAAAACCGCTGGTTTTAAAGGACCGGTTAACCGTTCAAAAAAGACCGGTTAACCGGTTGTTAGCGGCAGCCCGATTTGTGCCTACATCAAAGCGCTTTGATGTTGCTGGCGGGCGCTGGGGTTGGCATCCTGCACTGCTACTTCAAAGTGGTTTGATGTTGGTGGTGTCCTGCGCGGCTACATCAAAGCACTTTGATGTCTTCAAATTGAAATTAAAGCTAACCGGTCAAGGTTAAAAGGACCGGTCCTTGCTCTTAGGACCAGTTAACCGGTTAACTGTTAACAACCTTAATTTATTGAGTATTTATAGATCGGCAATTGCAAGAAAACAGCAGAGAAAACAACGACAACCTCACTAATCAAGCACAGAAAACGCACAATCAAACCAAGAAGCCTAGTGATTCGAAATTAACAGAACACTTAATATGCTGCTTCTTCTTCTTCTTTTAGGTGCCAAGCATTGCTGCGTCGGTGACCACAGACTTCCACTTTTCGCGGTCTCTAGTGCTCCCCAAGAGTTCAATGTTATTTTCTATCCCCATTCCCTCTCTCATTCTGTCTGTGTATTTTGATCTTTGTTTTCCTCTTGATCTTTTGCCCTCCACCGTGCCTGTCACTGCCAGGTTCTCCAATCCTTTCCTCATCAATCATTCTTTCCTCATCACTTAATGCACTTATCCAGTAATAAGCATACCATAAAAATTTAATGCACTTATCCAGTAAGAGTCACAAAACATTTAAATTAAGAACAATATCACTTAAATACTAAATTATAAAATACAAATTCATAAAGTATGTTTCTAGTTTGCAGTGGCACAGCCATGGTTTAAGACCATGAATCGCCAATACTTATACAGGCCAACCAAGTGGGATCTGACTAGGGGTTTGAAGGAGCATTGTAAGTCCCTGCAGTAGGGTCTAGGACTGAGCTCAATTCACAAAAAAGTATGGCAATATTTTTAAGACTAATAAATGACAACCTATTGCAATCACCCTACCCCTTTAAATGTCTTACCGTAAAATCTTGAGTACAGAGATTTTACGGTCACTGGTCTAGGATGAATCCACACTAGTCTAAACCCAAACAGGGGTCTGACCCCATGTGGCCCCTTTGTGGCTACAAATATGCCAGTTTGAACCAATTCACCAAACTACGCGCAGAGATCATTATTAGTCCTTCAGCAGTAATACGCAACCCTAGAGTTGCGCAAATGCTGCTAAGTCCTCGATCACTTTGACCCAATCATAGGGAACATTTGGTCATAGAAATTTATTTTACAAACACTAAGGTGTCAAAGTAAAGCAATATAAACTTTAATCTTTATCTAATTTCCAGACAGGAGCTGTGTTACATGCCAGCACAATTAGAGAAATTGAGAAGTCATAATTCGGCGCTTACCGTAGGAACGTACTCTGATGGAAATTTGTTAGTGGTGTACGAAATAAGTAGACATGTCTTTCCGACAGCACCATCTCCAACCACAACACACTTAATAGTTTGCATTGTTTTGATCCAGACTTTCAACTATCAACATTTTAAACATCAATGTAGATGTTAGGTTTTCGAAAGATATCCAATAGCAGAAAAACAGCACATACAAAATCTCCTATCAAAATAGCACTAGTGGCCATCCCAATTAGACCAAATTGCTGCCCATGCCATACATCTGCATGCATTACATCACAATCAGGCACAAAAATTAACACAGACACAATCGGTAAAATCTGGCTGAATGAGTCACTGTCACATGAATCAAAGAACATAGGACGTTCAAATAGAAGGTGAATCAATTAAACGTCAAAAAACAATGTCAACAATCTCATGATGCTATGTACAAAGTTTCACATGTTAAAAGTAACAAGTGTATAAATACCCCAGCCACGCCCCATAATAATAATAATACTAACTAAATATTCGATAAACCAGCAATACAAGGCTTAAATTGAACGCAAGTCTACAAAATTTGTACAAAATTCGTACAAAATCCGTAATTAAGAGTAATAATTCCCGCGTGCTTAAACGGAAAGTTACTGTTAAAAGGCCCATTAATTTCTTCCGCCTTCGCTCACTAAAGCGTAGGTTAAGACAGGATGTAGGGGTCCCTATTATAAAGATTAAAATGATTTAGAATGACAATTCTGGCCCTTTAACGACCTCCCGAAGAGGACAGTCGATGCTAGTGAATTAAAATTCACGTCGTGCGGCGAATAAAACATTAAATTTTATACTTAATTTTAGAAAATTTTAAGCATCAAAATACTTACACGATCAAAAAAATGGCGACCGGTTCCTCAAAGGGTTTAACTAATAACTATGCCAATCAAGTGAATGAACGCTCTGATTGGCCACTCGATCCATCAATCAGCTTGTCCATCCTAAAGCTGCTTTAGCGCTATTATAGTTCTTTTATTGAAGCAGTTGAAAAATAAAATACAGGCCTTTGAAATGTGGTGCTTCAGAAGAATCTTGAAAATTAGCTGACAAGAGAGAATAACAAATGAAGAGGTACTAAAGAAAATTGGAGAAAAGAGACAACTCCTGACAGAAATTATAAACAGGAAAACTCAGTATGCTGGACACATAATGCGGGGTTCAAGCACAGAACAAGCAAAAGTCCTATTAGAGGGCAGATATGAGGGAAACAGGGCCAGAGGAAGACCTAGAAGAGACTGGCTGGACGACGTTAAGGAACACATACAGGAAAAGAACTACGGAAGACTAAAAAGGATTGCTGAAGACAGAACGAAGTGGAAACAACTCATGACCGTCAACCTTCAGATATGAAGATGACACATGATGATGATGATGTATTGAAGAATGAGGCATATTTTAGTGTTCGCCACCGACGAAGCTGCTGGCAATTAATTCGGGTGACAAAATCGCACAAATCACTGCATTAATCATTTGACGATGCAGATACATTGCGCGGAATAATAATATAATATAATATAACAAGGTTTAAAGTGGTTCAGTAGGGACTGCCCTGTGTGAGAACCACTGTATGGCCTAAAGGTATACAACATGGTCACTTGCGTGGCCAGGATTATAATAATAATCTTTATTCGTGACAAGCACAGCAGAAAAAATAGTACACAAACAAGGAATAACACCAGTGCTCGAATTGTGAGAAAATGAAAGGGGGGGTCATGGCGAGTATTATCAGAGACAGCCCCACTGCCTTATGTAAATACCACTGGTATACCATTTTAAAGGGGGGGTTGAACCCCCCCCCCCCAACCCCCCCAGCAATTCGAGCTCTGAATAACAGAAATCAACCGAACATAGGCCTAATAATATGATTTAAAGACGTGGTTTAGGAGGTTAAGTAAGGGGCCGTCCATTAATTTTGTCAACAATTATTTTAGGCAATTTTTAACCTCTTCCCTCTTGTCAACTGTCAAGCTTTCAGTGATCCCTAACAAAATTGTCAAAAATTTTAACCCCCTCTGCAAGCTCAAAATATTTTTCTCGCTACTTCAAATGTAAAAATCTCACTTGCTGGTCAACTCCTAAGCAGGAGGAACTACAATTTACAGCAGTCGACAATCTACGTAGAATGTAAATAAAATACGATGAAGCAAAACTATGACTCCCTACCCTAGGTAAAAGCTCAACCAGTCAATGAGTGGTGGGCTGTTGACGGGCGAGCGAGTGTGTAGCCTACCATGGAGGACCAATTAATGTACTGACTATTTCCTAGTTTTTTTGATTTATTACATTTATTATAAAAAATTTAAAATTGCTAACGTCAATTTATCTTGACCCCATACCCCATGTCAGCAATTGTCAAACTTCTTCAAACCCTCTCCCTCTCCAATTTTGTTGACATAATTAATGAACGGCCCCTAAGCCTGTGTGCCATCCACTGTCTGATGGGGAATAGGTCCTATTAGATTTGACAGTGGGCAAACGATTCAAATCCGGATATATAGTCCTACCACCGACTGATATGCCAAGTGCACTAATACAGTGGCACTATAGAAGCTTACCGATGTAATGCAATGCTTAAGTGGACGTTAAAAGCAAATGCAACGCCATCCAAAGTTCGACCAACCATATCTGCAACACCAGAAGTCTTCAGCAAGCGGCAGATTTGACGAAAGCTATAACCTTAATTAGTCTATTTCTCACGATCGAAACAGTGGCTCCAGACGAACTCTGGCACACAAATCATGGACAGAATGTTCTCTAATCCCTAGTGGCACTGCGTACAGCACGTGGGCCTGATATCCATTAGGCAGGGGTGTAGCGACGGGTATATATATATATATATATATATATATATATATATATATATATATATACCCCAAAATCAGACTACTTTAAAAATTTTAATGTGCTTTTTAAGATTTTGAAAGATTTTTAGATTTATACCCAGCTGGGCGTAGCGACAGGGTATATCAGTATATATACTCCCCCAAAAAAATCAGTCTACCTTGAAGTTTTTATGATTTACATTTGGTTGTATGTGGTTTATATGGTTTATGTGGTTTATAGTTAAGATTTATACCCAACCCAAAATATTCACACCCTCCCAAATCAAATTCCTGGCTACGCCCATGTTTATACCTCCCAAATCACATTATACCCCCAAATCAAATTCCTGGCTACGGTCCTGCCATTATACTTACTACTACATACCTATCAACAATTAAATGGTTGGCCCCCGTGCTTAGAAGTTGCCACCCAACAGCCACCACCTGCCAAGTCCTGGAGCCGCCGCTGTTCCTAAATTGATCTTCATGAGTTTGAAGTGTTCACGCTTGTTCATTCTGACAATAATAATTATTTCATATAGGTCCACATTCCATCGAAACGCGTCGCTTCTCTTGCTCTAATCACGCCGACAAACCACCTTGGCTATAGCTATTTCAAGAAAGATTAAGCGCATAAGAATAAGCAGCTAGGCCTACTGCTGTGCTGCTTTCCGGGGCGCTGTAGAAGTTTACGAGATTTTACTTTACTTTACTTTAATCACGGATAGCCTATATGCGCTACAATCTGGAGTGTAGCGTACAAACTGTTCGATACATCTGTGATCCGAACGAGACGCGACGGAAGAAACTCTCGGGTCGCTTTGGCACTTAACCCCTTAACCGTGTATTTAACTGTAACTCAATGTAAAATGGACGGATATATCCGGGATCCCCAGTTAAGGGGTTAAGCCGTAGGACGATCGTACGGACAGCCGCCACAGCCTAACGCTGGTCGGTCCTAATGGGAGGAAAGCTTTCTGATTAGGAATTAGATGGCGGAGTTATCGACGATTCAAAGGACGCAGGGGCGTAGCCAGGAATTTGATTTGGGAGGGTATAAATATTTTGGGTGGGTATAAATCTTAACTATAAACCACATAACCATATAAACCACATATAACCACATGCAAATCACATAAAAAAGCTTTAAGCTAGACTGATTTTTTGGAGGGAGGGTATATATACCGATAATATATATATATATATATATATATATATATATATATATATATACCCGTCGCTACGCCCTGGAAGGACGCTCTGCTCTGAAACGGGACGGTATCTTCAGTGGCGGTTCCAGGAATTCTTGGTGAGATCTGGGGATGAAACAAATTTATAAGGAAGTTGGTGGGGGTGGGGTGAAAAGAAGAAGAAAAAGAAAAGAGAGAAAAGGGTCATTGTTAGTGCTTGGCCCACTAAATACATTAATAGGCTAAACCTTTCCAAAAAGGCCGACAAGCAAAAAAGGACCATTCGCCATTCACAATTTTTTAAAAACTCACCGGAAAATAGGTTGACAAGCAAATAAAGGTCATCCGGAACCCCAGTGGAAGGGGGATGCATCCCCAGTCATCAACATGGTGGAACCGCCACTGGGTATCTTGACTGCAACGTCTATACAATGGGCGGATCAAGAAAAGGAACACTGGAGAGGGGATCATTTGCCCCAAACTCACTCAAATAGGCCTAAACTTGTTTTGGTTAATTTTTCATAATGTCGGAAAACCGAATTTTTTAAAGGCTAAATGCATAAATAAATAGGCGAGTGTCGTTTTTTCTTCCCTTTAAGGGACTGTCCATTAATTACGTCAACAATTTTTGGGCAGTTTTTTGACTCCTCTCCCTTGTCAACAACTGTCAAACTTTCAGTGGCCCCCTATAATTATGTCAAAAACTTTGACCCTCCAAGATCAGTAACGGGTTCCATGAAAAGTTTATAAGGTCATTGTTTTTTGCAGTGACAAGACCTTATTTTGCTTGTCAGAATTTTTCGAAGTTGGGAATCATAATTCCCCCCTTCGGGAAATCCTGGCTGCGCCACTGCCTGGCAGCTGTCCCTATGGTACCCATGGGCGTTGGTTGGTTACGCCCTCGTTAAACCATGGCCTGTGACTTGTCGGTCCAGCTCTTTCTTCTGTGCGTCAAACTGCAGTAGCGGCGGCCCAAGTGGCACCCGTCGCCAGCAAGCAGGACAGTTATAAAAGCCGCGAAACTGAAGCCAGAATGACCTACGGAGCCGAAGAGGAAACGGATTTCCAGCAGGAAATTCAAGAAGTTGAGATCATATTATATCGAAGTAAGTCTGATCTGAAGAAATTATAATATATAATATAATATAATATAACAAGGTTTAAAGTGGTTCAGTAGGGACTGCCCTGTGTGAGAACCACAAAGTTCTGCGCGAGTTGATTATTCTACTACTGTACCCTGGTCACGGACGCGACGGACATCAGCAGAAGATTTTCCGTGCGGGTGCAACATTTTATTTACCTGAAAGTACAACTATAATCAGAGACGTTATTGGAGGGGGCGGGAGGGGGCGTTGCCTCAATGATTTTTAGGGCGGAGGAAATTTTCGCAAATTTTTGGGTTTTGGATTGTGAATTTGGGAGGGTGTCGGGAAAATCTAGGGGGATGTCGGAACTTGGAAGTCTCTGCCGAAAAAGGCTGACAAGCAAAAAACGTTATCAAGTCTCAAAAAAGGTCATCCGAGGATAAAAGTCGGGGGGTGTACTTCTCCATTTGGGGAGGGGGTGTTCAGGGCTAATTTGTATGCATTTTGTATGCATACCATTGTCATATTATCAAATTTTAGGGGGTGTCGACCTCAAATTCGGGGGTGTTGGGGGTGTTATGGGGTGTAAAAATATCCCTGCTGAGAAGTGTTACTTCCCTGACGAAATCTTATTTCGCAGAATGCTTTGAAAGCAGCTGCAGTCACGAAATCCCATATCTGTGAAAAGTTCTCAGCAGGCTTCAAGAGATTGTGTTGAAATTTCCGAGACTTCGAATACTTGACTGAGTTTTCTCGCTCAAAAGTAGAAAATAAAAGGCGATTGTCAAAATTTCGATTTAATCGATATGAAGCCATAAATGGCATAAGACATAATAATCATAGGGACCTATAGGTCTATGAATTCAACGCGTCATCGGGTCTTGTTAACATCTTATCGGCGAACAGGGTACAGATTCGAATCATTCAATTACTTAACTTATCTTAGCATGATTTAAAGTACTGCCTGTATGAAAGCCACTAGGGGCACTAACGGGGCTTGAACCCGCTCCGTCAGCCTGACGCTCCAGCACGTGCAGAATGAAAGAGGACAGTTTGGGGGGATTTTGATGTTGGGGGGAAATCTTCCCTCCTAACAGGCCTGTATAAAACACTGATTAGACCCCAACGGTATCCTATACACCGCGGCTGTTGTTGTTGTTGATGATGATGCTGCTGCTGCTGCTGCTGATGATGATGATGACATGATAATGATGTATTTTTTCAGTCGATGGCTGTCAAAAGAATATTCCTGTTCTTTGTTGTGTCGTCAATTGTTACAAGTGGAAGATCGATTGACAGTGATTCCGGAGGTAAGAGTTTCCATCGCATTCTCATTAAAAACTCTCTGACCTGTTCCTCATTAAGATCTTTTGCGTAGTCTACTGTTGTTACGACGGTTGGTGTTGGTGTTGGTGGTGAGTTGCTTGGTCTCCGTAGGACTTCGTTGCGTTTATTGGGACAACTTACTGAAACAACTTATTCTACGGTAGACCTATGAAGATTTATAGACCGTACTGAGAATGAAACTCAGCCGGTCTATAGTTAAAGCAAAACACACTGTCCTATAGGCAAATACCCTAGCTCTATATCGACTGGACGGTCGGCACAGAGGCGTAGCGAGGGTATCCGGCGCCCGGGGCAAAGTGTACCGTTGGCGCCCCCTTCCAACACACTGCTGACGCTAACGAGCAAAAAGGTCGTCACATCGCCCCTCAAATCTCTACGGCGCCCCTCTCCTTATATTCCTGACGAGCAAAAAAAGGTCGCCGCACTTAATTGTTTCTTCTTATTTATTATGTATTTAACTGTTTAACTTACCTCAAAAAACCCGTTTTGGGGCCCCCTCACCTCGGCGCCCGGAGGCATATGCCCCCACCTGCCCCCCCCCGTCGCTACGCCGCTGGGTCAGCATCTAACAGAATGTTTACACTGCAGTACTTTAAACGTACATCGAGGCATATTCGCCTGGGATCAGCAGTAAAGTTCCAAATGTCAAAAGCAACGTAATGCTCTAGTAGATACACAGACTCTGGGCCTATAGCTTAACGAGTTACCTTATAATATGGTCATTCTAAGACCATAATAATTATTATATGGTTATTCTAAAACAACGCTGGACGTAGGAGGAGGATGGAGCGAGGGTCGTATCATACCATGTCATACTCTGCCAAGGTTCCGGGTATAAGCGGTATTCTCCGTCATCTGGTTCCAATTTGGTTCATTCCAGTTATTAACTACGCAATTTCACGTGAGTCTGCAGGTACGGCTGTCTGTCCGCTTATGTCCGCTCACATCCTCTTTTATGCATGTTATCAAATGCTTGGAGGTTAAGACCAACCCCAGTGGCGTAAACCTGGCGTCAACATTGGGGGGGGGGAATAGAATAACTTTTTAAAAGTTGACCCCCCAGAAATATAAAAATCTCCCCTCCATTATGGGGATATTGCATTTTATGGTGGAGAGGTGGGGACTTAAAATCGCCCATGAAATACGTCTTGAAAAGCAAAAAAAGGTCATCCTGGTATTTTTATAGTTTTCCCTCTCCAAATACCATGACAAACAAAAAAAACGGTCATCCGAAATGAAACAATGCGGGTTTGGCGTAATTGAAATTCTGGTATCAACATCATGGGGAAGGATAGAATTTTTTACCATATAGCCCAAAACATTGGGGGGGGGGTATTTGATACTCTGTCCCCGCCAACTAATTATTCGGGGGGACCGTCCCCCGCCGTCTCACCCCATCGTGTTTTACGCCCATGATCAACCCTAAAGTATCTTCATTTAGTCTTTTCACTGATTAGGCCTTTTAGTTTATCATGTCGTCGTCGAAAAACTAGTTGCGCTCGAAAGAGAACACTTTAAATCCAAGCTTTTCAATCAACTGATTAATTCCGTTCTTAAGATTCGACTGGACAAACACCTTTTGTTTAATCCCGAGACGAAAATACATTTCTAGAATAATAATAATAATAATAATAATAATAATAATAATAATAATAATAATAATAATAATAAATGATGATGGTATTGTTGTTGTTGTTGATGGTGTTGTTGTTGTTGATGATGATGATGATGATGATGATGATGATGATGATGATGATGATGATGATGATGATGATGATGATGATCCTCCACTTATTTTCCTATCTATCCATTTCGGTTAAAATCGGTCTTAATTCACTCTCGTTAACGGCTCAACAGGAATTACTAGCTCAAATATGAAGGTTTACACACAGTTTTTTTCCTTCTCAGCTAAGATAATCACAGAGATGCGCCAATAATAACAATAATAATAAGTAAAAGCTTCTATCATTCGTCTAAAAATAAACACGAAGAGCACACTATTCGTCGTATGAAAGAATCATGCATATTAGGGCCTAGCACTATAAGCATCATTAGAAAATAGGCCTATAGGAAGGAATCAGAGGGTGGAAGAGAATTTTAACTGATGGTCCGACAGAAGATTAATCTTTGCGATGTAACTTATATATGTCACACGCTGCCGGATTCCACGTTTATTCTAATAATAGCTAGTTGCTCGAATCTTGTTTTGTCTTTGGAAGATTGTCGCAGCTTACGTATTTGCCAGTCCTGTAACGGTTTAAAACTATAGGCTAATAATGGGGGCGGAAGATGGCAGAGTGGGTTACGTGCTGGAGCGTCAGGCTGACGGAGCGGGTTCAAGCCCCGTTAGTGCCCCTATAGTGGCTTTCACACAGGCAGTAATGCCTTCTAAGCCACTTTAAATCACGCTAAGTTTAATCCAATAGTCATGAACAAACCGCCAACGCAGGAGCACGCTCTAACAGCATACAGCATACTATAACAGATCCTACTGAATCCCCTTCGATTCCGAACAAAATAACGTCTGTAAAATGTAAGTAAGTAAGAAAAATCTCGTAAATTTTGTATAGCGCTTTGGTAAGTAGTACAGTAGCAGCTGCTTATTCTTATGCGCTTACCCTATTAGCTATAGGCAAGGTGGTTTGTCGACCGGGCAAAGGTCAGTGTATCCATGAGGTGGTGGGTGAGGTTGTTATTGCTATGGAGGAAATGACTTCTGGAATAGGAAGGTTTTAAGTTGAGCTCTAAAGGCTTGAGGAAATAGTGAAGGAATTAAAGGAACTGTGGCGATATTAGCATGGAGGTATTATCCCAGGAGACGGCATTACATCATTTGGCTGAAGCCGACTAGCTGGGAAATGACGTAATACCGTCTCCTGGGATAATACCTCCATCTATGGTAAGATCAGACGAATATTTAAGACAATTTGCCACCATTTTGCACTCAATGTTGTGTCATGGTAGGGTAACCATTTTCTAGATGTCCACAGGGCAAATATTTCGTGGAATCACACTCCACGTGTGTAAAATGGGCAGAAAACTGGCTTCACTTTCAGGCATCACAGACGAATTCTGGCAATGGTTAAATTCTATGGTTGTAATCAAAACTAATCAGAAGTCGTCTGTTTCTTGTAGAGAGGTTTTTGAAAACAAGAAACGACATAGTCTACGACGGATCCGCATATGGTCGCCGCCATTATTCGCCGGAAACGAGAAGCGACTTTGCATTTCCGCTGCTAGATGTCGCCGACAAGACCGCCGTTAGAAAGCGTCCAGCATCTGGATTCTTCGGCGAACTTTCGCGTCTCAGCGAGAAAGACCATCAGAGATTTCTTTGCATCTATTGTGCCAAATACACACACATCTGCGACCCGTTTCAATTCTGTTACCTATAGACAGCCCCTGACTGAAGACTGTTTAGTCGTAAGGCAATCAGAGACGAGCTCGTTTGAAAGGATTTGTATTCGAATCTAATTTAATTTAAGAAGGGGTTTTCCTGCAAACGGCGCCCCATAGTAGTAACAAACATGTGCTTTCAACAAGTAATTAATTGCGGTGTTCGGCGCTTCATATTAAAACCGATAATATAATTGATTGCCGTTTTGCTTAAGATGGAATTGAACAGTATTTTATACAGGCATGATGGGGGATTTACCCCTGAAACCACAAAATTCATCAAAATAAAATTCCAGCACTGACACAGTTTTTGCATTGAACTGTGTCTCTTCTCCATTCAAGCCAAATCACCCCTTCCAACGGCCTGGAGTCTGGATAAAACACTGAACGTTGAAGGATGATTTTTATTTTGCATCTTCGTTACAAGTTGCGCTCGATAGTAACGTGTCTATCTTACACTACTAAAGTTATCTTACTGAGTAGAATAATATACTTCCATTGATGATTCCATGACTGCAGAAATAAGTTGTTGGAGTGTTACGATAAGGTGATACAGTGTTTTATCCAGACTCCAGGCCTTTGGGGGGGAGAATCGAGGCTTTCGGGGGGGGGATCGACTTGGTTGGAGGGGAAAAGACACAGTTCAATGCAAAATTTGTGTAAGTGCTGGGATTTGGGGGGATTTTGAGGTGGGAATCTCCCCTCCTAACAGGCCTGGATAAAACACTGAGGTGATATAAGAGGTTTTAATGCAAGCAAACACCAACAAAATTTATTTCGCAGTCTTCTCCCTTAACAACCCCGAGAAGAACACTGCACAAACATAGGTAATCTGTCTTTTAGAACTAAAACGATGGCGATAATAAGAATAATAACAAAACCGCGTATTGGGCAAGAAGACTCGACCATACGTATCATACATAGACCTACTTATATACGCGTTTAATATTTTTGGACTTATTATAGGGCCTAAGTATGATACACGTTTAATTCCAGTGGACGTAACGTACAGTCGAATCTTGGTATTGGATATAACGGATATCTTGCAATTTTGACAAAGACGAAGCACAATCTAATTACCTTCAAGCAAAGCTTAAGCAGACGTAAGTGTTTAAGAAGTTATACATTTAGAATGTGCAACCAATATTCCGGTAGATCTACTACAGAAGCCTGCAGGGTGATTGAACCCTGCGGATCAGCACTGGTGCTCTGGAAAACCTGAAAACATTTAACAAGGACTAACATTTAGATTCGATTCGATTGTAATTTCTCATAATATACAACGTTACCGTCGCAGGCTTACCGCGTTTCAAATGCAATGATTTATACTATAAATTTCAACATGGCTGCCATGCAGTAAGCGAGGGAACAGATTATATTCATATAAGACAAGAATTTTCAAAGGATAATTATTGGTATTTCCAAGAATGGCAAAGTATTCAATGTCCCCAGGGCGTAGCCAGAAATTTGATTTGGGGTATAATGCATTTTTGGGGTATAAATCTTCAGAAAACGTTTGAAATCGTAAAAAACGCATTAAAATCGCATAAAAACTTTAAGGCAGACTGATTTTTTTGGGGGGAGTATATATATACTGATATGCCCCCCGTCGCTACGCCCTGAATGTCCCACCTGGATGCGTGAGGTTCACAGTGCGCACAGGTGCTTGCCCTGGTGTCCAGACGCAGTTGGGATCTCCAAGTTCTTGGCCATTGGATAAACCGTCTCCATCGGAATCCTTTTGACACATTGTGTTAGTCCATGTCTAAGAGCGATTTGCGGTTAAAGAGAAAATAAAGCCCATGTGAGCGAAAGAAGCCGGCAACGATCAGCTTCGAAATTGTAGCATTTCAAAATATCGGCCAGGGCACTTTTAAGGTGTTCTTAATTCATTGTGTTCTATACCTGCATTCTAAGCAGTAGTGCTAATAAACGTCTGATTAGTTAACTAACGAACGAAACTGAACATTGCACTTCACGATAACAGCATCGCAACGCTAAATTTAATATCCATTATGGATGTTTGGCTTACTATTCTAGAGAAATAAAGTCACACATTACCAGGCCATTATTTCGGAAATCTATTCCAAATGGATTCAGTGGTCCTCCTCCCGCCTGACTTAGGTGCCCAACTCCGTGCCATATGGTCGAAGGATCGCACGGCTTCGGCACCTTGTCACCGTTAGGAATTTGCTGTTGAAAACTCGGATGACTGTAGACGCTCGACGCAAGCATAGAAATTACAAACGCGGCAAATAACGTCACCGTCATCTGTTAAGAAAATACGTTATGAACTGTTATGCATTGGTCTACGATGCTAAAATCAGGGTGATTATTTTACTTTATATTTTCAACTATACTGAATTTTCACACGAAGGAAACTTAGCAATGAAAAATTTATGTAAGTGCTGGGATTTGAGGGGGGAATCTTGAGGTTGAGGGGATCTCCCCTCCTAACAGGCCTGTATAAAACACTGAACATTCTAGTAGGTATCAACTAAATTATCATCTTACTTTTCTAGCGATTCTCTCGACACCGTGGAATAATGTACACGTTGACGCCTATGTCACTTTACGGTGCGATCCTTACACAAGATGCACAACAAAATATATTTGCGTTATTCAAGACGCTTGGTTTTTATTGGAAGTCTATGCTACGTAGCAGCGAGTTCAAACTCCGAACCTTTGCCCACTATTTCTCGTGCGGGGAACGTAGAAACACAGTATCAATGCTTTGAGTGACGGACGTCTGCCATTCAAAAGGAATGACGCACGGAAATCCTTGAGGCTTAACGACATGTTGTAGCGTATAGGTAAACAGTGGCGCTTCCAGGATTTCTTGGTGGGAGGGGGTGAAATGAATTCATAGGAAGTTGGTGGAGGGATGAAAAGAGAAGGAAAAATCAATAAACTTTGCCGAAAAAAACTGACAAAAGGGAATTTTCCCCTAATTTTGCTACACTTTGCTACACTTTTACCGAAAAATAGGTTGGCAAGCAAAAAAAGATAAAGGTCATCCACAGTTTTTCCCCGTAGTTTGACTAGACTTTTACCCAAAAATAGGTTTCGCAAAGAAAAATTCCCGTGGGGGATGCATTCCCGCTCATCTCGCACGTGGAACCGCCACTGTAGGTAAATGTTACGCTTCACTGGATCAATAAAGCCTCTTTAGAATATTTCATTTACCTGAACGTCACATACAAACTAATGATAAACTGAAAATCGGCCGATTAAACGTAAACAGAATAAAACGGCATAACATGGAAACTTTCTACTTATAGACGTATGATCAAGGTCATAGGCGCAAACTTGGATGAAAGGTGTGGGGATCACTATACATTCATTTCCCCTCCCCGAAGTAGCCACTCAAAAAATGGGGGCTTTAGCCTAGCGGCTTAATAGAAGTGTACGTCTGTGACACGGGAGAATCCGGGAATTAGGCTTGGGAGGCGCAACTTGTGTAGCAATCCCCATTCTGCCTTGTCCAATGTCCAGCCTCTTCCATAAGGACTGATGCATGTTGTTAAAATTATTGAAAGGGAAGAAAAGACGATAATACTCGCTCACCTATTCGTACCTTTATAACTTTTCGGCTTTCAGCCATGATGAGAAACTAGCAATTTCTTTTTTTTTGGGGTGGGGTGGATGAAGTTTGTTTGGGATGGGACATGCCCCAGTGTTTAATCTAGACACTGACAAAGCCGGAGGGAATTCTGCTAGGGGCTGCTGCTAGTTGATGTAGTATGCCAAAATTTCCGGAGAAATTTGAAATTTCCAGAGGAAAGAGTAATTCCCCCCCAGAAACGGCCTAGATTAAACCCTGCATGCCCCTCTGCGCACTCCCTCTATCTGTATATGTCTCTGAGCACCGAAATATATATCGACCAATGTTCTAGTCAGCAACGTCAAAATATTCCGACCCAAGTTTACGCGATCCAAATAAATAGTCTTATGCTGTACCTGGCACTGTAATGAGCGCACATCAAGTCACAGGTCAATGTCTGCAATGAGGGTTTTGACATATTCACAAAACAATTCTGCATAAATGGGCCACACAAATATTTCTTGATAAATGGGTCCGACAAATGTACGCAGAACTTAGCAGTTGACCTAAACAACTACAAAACAAGAGTAGCAGTGCAATGTCCCTACTGCTACTACTACTACTACTACTACTACTACTACTACTACTACTACTACTACTACTACTACTACTACTACTACTACTACTACTACTACTACTACTACTACTACTACTACTACTACTACTACTACTACTACTACTACTACTACTACTACTACTACTACTACTACTACTACTACTAATAATAATAATAGTATTTAGGGTACATACCACATACATACCATTGTTAGATTAGCAAATGTTGGGGTGTCGACCTCAAATTGGGGGTGTTGGGGGTATTGGGGGTGCAAAAATATCCATGGACTCTAATCCTCTCCACTTTTTGAGAGACTATGCTAGGGAAGAAGAAAGATAAAGTGGTTGGTCTCCCAATTTTCTCATCCAAGTTTACGTCAATGACTGATTATGACTCTTAATATGGATCGGAAGTTACGAGAATGCGAAGAGACTCTTTTGATAAAAGCATTTCTACAAGTTGCAGTTTCAATAAAAATAAATTGCAATTGATAATCATTTTAAGTGCTCATTGTTTAAGCAATCATAATTTCGTAGCGTTCAGCAAACTTCACAAATACACTCATCTTAATACATAGGCCTAACCTTACGTATCAAGTTGACCTAACATTCTCTAATAATTATTGTTATTGTATTCACACGATAAAGGCTGATAGTAGACCTTTAGGCCTATTTATTATAATAATGTCGCCATAGATTTGACTGACAAAAGGAGGGATACGGAATTACTCAATAATTGCTTTGCGCGAAAACTTTGTAATCTTTGGACATTTTTATGATGGAGAGTAGATTTGTGAAAACTGTGCATAGTGTCGTTTGAAATGGCTGACAGGTGTCGCATTTCGAACGCTGTAGAATAAAATTAACACGGACAGTATTGACGATCCTAAGACGATTTGGCGCAATGATGATGGGGACAGAAGAAAATATGATTGATTTTAATTTGAGTGTTTCTTCACTTCACTGAAATTTTTGCATATCCTCTACACCTACTATAACTATAGTCCTTCTATTGGCTAATGTCATACAGAGAATCACTTTTTATAATATTTTTGTTGTCTGTAAAACCAGTGATATAAGGAACCAGTTATCGATCGACGTTCTAGCCATTGCACAAGATACTCGGCAGGAATTTCTTTTGTTGATGTCCCCCGTTCTCGTACTGTCAGCGTCCGTGGCCAGTCATTTCAAGATGTTAATAAACAGGCTCCAGGATTTATTGCTTAAACCTTTTTAATTTACTCTTAGACTGTTCCTGTTTGGCTAACGTAGAAACACTGTACACAGCACCTAAAGAACAGGAAGAAGCTTCGCCCATCCGCCTTCGATTGAAGTCACCGCCGATCAGACTGCCCTCTCCAACGTAGGGGTACAGTTTAAGTTTTTGGAAATTAACATTATTTCTTTACATTTGCGTCCTGAATACTGTATTATGATATAACAATAATAATAATAATAATAATAATAATATAATAACGCTTTTATCAGTCAAATAATTAATCCGGCGAGAAATAGGAATCATGTTGAAACATTGTACTACCAAGATATGGAACAACTAGAGATCAGGAAATATATTCGCCAGATGGCGAAAGTCAAAAGAAATTTGCGATCACGTCTGTCAAACGTGTAAGCAACATTTCCAGCATACCTTGAGGCAGGTAATAAAGACCTAACGAACTCAACCAAAATCTTAATGAAGATAGGGCTGCCATTTTAAATAACACCAAAAATTCAGGTTTCGACTTTCGATAGCACATGCAGTAGAACAGTTATCTGCTTATTTTTATACCAAAACGTATGCGAATTCACATTCGTTTAAATTATTTCTATTCTGCCAGTAGCCTACAGCCTTGTGAAAAAGAAGAGGATTTTAAAAAGCCGTTTTTCAAAAAAGATAATTGGGCGACAATACATCCGAATCTTAGAGATTTTGTCGGATACTCTGCACTTCATACACTTATTGAGTGCGGATTTGAATAAAGGATTTCCTGGAATTACCACATAGTAAAGTTCAGATTCGATAATTGAGATGTCTCCGCAGAAGTAAGCCCAAACAAAAAGCTCTTGTCGTGCTGAGATCAAAGCACGGTTCGACTGCAAATGGCGCATAGAACCAAACACACAAGCACACATACATGTAGGCGCTCATCGTCTTCGCTACGGACGCGTCTTTAATTAAACAAACACAACAAACACACACACAAACACACAAACAGCGTATGATCGCACTCAGCATTTGGTTTTGTTCGTGGCAGAAAAACATGAACACATGTAATCGACATGCTTTTGACGTAGAAAAAAGCAAGCACGACGCAGGCTTATATTCTGATTCAATGTACAGTGGGGGCCTCCTACTGTAGCTACTACTTTGCAAGTCAGTCACGTAAGAACCTTTTCTTGGACGATAGGGAATCGTGAAGCGTTTTAAAAAATCAAAATGTTGCTGTTCAAGGCGAACAATAGCAACAAGCAGTATCTGATGATATTATGATAATGATATTTAGACGCGACGTCTCATATTTCGTCATGAGTTGAATAGTTGTATTTCTGGACCCCAGCCTACGACACATTCATTGGGTAACTGAGTTGCAAAAGTTCCATTCTCCTCTTTTCCCCTTTTGTCAGCTTTTTCGGGGTTCGCGTTTCAGGTCCATCGGAAGGGTCGACGCACATGGGCTGATGCAGTGAATAGGAACCTCTTAATGTGCCAACCGCCGACGACCAAAGCCGTTCCCACAGATAGGCCTACCAAGCATCTAACGCAGGAGAGGTCCTAGTAAGCCACTCGAAGGCCAGTTAATGATGATGATGATGATGATGATGATGATGACGATGAGATGATGATAATCAGTGTTTATTCTAGCCATCTTGACATTGGAGGGATTTTGAAATGTTTGGGGGAGGGGGACAAGGTCTGAGTCTCCATGCACACTTTTAGGGAGGAAATTTCCATCCCCTCAGCCAGCATATAATTTTTTGGGGGAGGGGATTTTAAAACTTGGGAGGAGAAATTCCCCCAGACCCCCAGAGAAGGCCTGGAATAAACACTGGATGATGATGATGATGATGATGATGATGATGATGATGATTTAAGTGGCTTAGTTGGACCTATCCTATGTCAGCAACAGAATAGGCACCGCGGTCTCCGGGCTACCCATTGCCACGCCAATTTGGTCCTAAAATTGCGGGGAAAAGTGCAGAAATGTCCCATTTATGCTCCTGCCCCACCTCGGATATATGCGGAAATTGCAGTTTAGTGCGACAATCTATGCGAAAATTCCGGAGAAATTGCGGCGCTTTCACTATCGTACTTCATGTTTTCCTGTAAAAATAAAACGGTTGACGAGCAAAAATGACATCTAAACAAGCGCTGGACCCTGTGGATTTGTGTGTTTAGGAAGAAAATGGCTAAAAAGTGAAAAATATGTGACGAAAATAGCAAAAAGCGTGGATATAATTGCCGCATATATAGGCTATATGCTGAAATCGCAATGCAGAATAAAAATTAAAGGAAAGGAGTGCGACGTACCAAAAGAATTTGTTATACATGAGATCGTATATATGTTACAGTCAAAGTGTAAGGGGGTTACAGTGTAAGTGTAAGTGTAAGGGGGATTTCAGGCAATGTTGACATTGCCTTAAATTTTTAGGCAATGTCGACATAAGCCGTTTCACTCGGGCACTGTCGACATCGACTGAAATTTTTAGGCATTGTTTAACAATGCCCGAAACTTGCTCCGATTTTCTACACACTTTGCCTGAAATCTTTATCTGTGATGGAATAGCAGCAGGTAAATGTCGGCATATGTCGACATTGCCTAAAAATTTCAGGTAATGTCAACACTGCCTGATTTCACACTTTGACTGTAACATATATATGTGTGTGCGTTGTTAATGTCGTGGAACTGTTTTATATTACGACTTGTTCCTTTATTTCATTTGAAGTTTTGACAGTTTTTGAAGTTATTAATGTTGCAGAACTGTTTTATATTACTGCTTGCAACGTTTAAGGGGCCATCCATATATTACGTACGCAAAAAGTATTATTTTCAACCCCTTCCCCCTGTTGCACACCGTACATTTTGGTTAACCTCCCTCTATGCGTACGTACAAATTAGCAACTCCCCGCACGGTGAAAATTAATTTTTAGCCATAGCCAAATAGCATTTGTTTACTATTAAATTTAAGGTTTTTAATAACAGTGGGAACAATAGTCGGGACCCTTTGTTTGACCGTGAGAAAGTAATTTTGTTCAAATCAAATGTTTGTGTGAATATACCAGCCTTCTATCTATTTATAAATTTGAATGCGCGTACGTACAAATTCAGTCGTGACCCACCCCCCTCTCCCGTACGCTTCCGTAAGCAAAATCGCCTAAATCTCAAGCCCCTCGGTCGTTACGTACTATATGAACGGCCCCTAATTTGCAACTCATTCAATTTTTGTTATGTTACACATTGGTGCATGCATAGCTCCATATACAGTGCTATTCCATCACAGATAAAGATTTCAGGCAAAGTGTGTAGAAAATCTGAGCAAATTTCAGGCATTGTTAAACAATGCCTAATAATTTCAGTCAATGTCGACATTCCTTGGTTTCACACTTTGACTTTAACATATATACGATCGCAATTTCGCACTAAAACCGGTATACTCCTATATGCGTAGGCTGCATAGCCTATCACTCTCACGTGACTCGTGCTAACCTTACCATGTGTTGCTTTAATAACATAACATAACATAACATAACAAGGTTTAAAGTGGTTCAGTAGGGACTGCCCTGTGTGAGAACCACTGTCGGTACAATAAAGGACATCGGGCACTATCACTAAGGATTCGGTTTATGCCTACAGTAGGCCGTCTTCCATTTATATTTGCTAGGCCTGTTTATGAAGAATTTCTCTAGGGATATTTGTAATCCATACAGAAAACTTTAACCTGTAGGCCTATGCATGCAATTATTGTTCTCCGAAACCTTCGATCGCGCGGATTGAGACGCAGCCTTGCTCACTGGGACGGTGGTCGAGGTCTCTCAGTATTTGAATTGTGAATACACAAAGAGGGACCTTCACAGAGGTCTAGGCTACATACCAAAAGAAAATACAGTAAAATATTCCACTAGATACTGCAATACACTGAGCAAGAGTCATCGACCGTAAAACGTTCGAAACAGTCTTGCGAAACTAATTTGATACAAAAATTACTAAATTTTCTTTTAGTTTTCAATTTGAACTACCTAGAAAATTTCAAGCTGTCTTTTTGCACATCCAGGGATATTTTTACACCCCCTAACACCCCCAACATCCCCCAAATTGAGGTCGAACCCCCCAAATTTGGTTATGTGACAATGGTATGCATACAAAATGCATACTGATTAGCTCCGGACACCCCCAATTTGAGGTCGACACCCCCCCAAATTCACACTCCTAGAAATATCCCTGTGCACATCTACTATGAAACCCTGCTATAAAACAAGCCGGGCATAAGGTTCGCGGTGGGCGCTGTTATCTACAGTATTACAAACCAAACAAATATATAACCTATACTATTAATAGTAGTAATAATAATAATAATGTGATTTTAAGTGGTTTAGGAGACTAAGTAAGCCTGTGTGAAAACTACTGATGTGAATCAAACCGATTCTTCCAGAGAGGTAAGTTTTAGAACAGAAGGTTAGCAAGCGAGAGAGTTCTAGTCGTGAGATCGGAAGTTGAATTCTTTGCCGAAACAGAACAGCTTCGGTTGTTTCTCCCAAAGTAGTATAGGCCTAAGGCCCTCGTCGAGTCGATTCAGCTGTGAATGGGCACACCGCATGGTCGCCCGCATATTAGGGCAAGAGGGGACACTTGCCACCTCCTGGAAAATGCAATTACCAATATTTCACGGTGAAATTTGAAAACCTTGCTAAAATATTAACCGTGACCATTGTGTCAAAATGTGTTTTGCCCCTCCTGGAAAAATTTCTGTGGGCGCTCATGGCACACCGGGTGCTTACTGCTTACTAAATGGAAGGAAGACGAGGAGACACAGGATAAGATCTACCCTCATCTGGAAAATTCCGTGAAAAATCTTATCTAAGGAGCTAGACCGTAAGATCTCCTATCTCCTATGGACTTTGTGCGATCACTTGACACATAGACCTATATGATACATTGGAAAATTGACATGTTTTCATGGATTTCGCTAGAATTATGAAGAGTTTTTTTTAAATGAAAGATTTAATATCCGTCAGCCGCGAATGTTTGTTTTGCGATGTCCTACTTAATGACTCATAATAAGTAGAACTGTCGGAGGAGTTGTAACCAGTTTTTCAAAACTATCTGCGCGTGATTTTGCAGAGTCATCGTTTACATTCAGAATGTTCGTAAACGTCTTTGAAGCAGACTGAGAGTTTCTACATCGTGTGACATAATTGAAATGCAATAAAAAACATTTTATGGCAAAACTATGTCAGAGCGTTTCGCTTTGTCTTTATTAAGACATCATGTACGGAATTGTATCAATAGCGATAAAACGTCGACTTATAACTGGATTGGACGCTTTCTAAGAGGAGACTCATTATTCAGAACAATACTGACAGGACATATGGGAGGAAGGATGACCAGAGGAAGACCAAGTACGTCACTACTGCACTGGATGCTGACTAAAGACGGATATAAAGGGTCAAAGACCCAAGCTGCTGACAAGAGAATGATAGCGTCAATGGGAACCAGGACTTGCAACCGGGCAGAGAAGAAGCTGACCTCTAACAAATAAGGCGAAAGTTGAATTTTATGGGAAAAACTGCACAAAATCAATCCTTAGTCCTGAGCTACATTTGAAATGTGCAAAAATTCTAGGTAGGGAATAAGGGAATAGAGACTCAAGCCACATAGTCTCTCCATATGTATTTTAAAGTCAATTAAAAACGCCAAGCAGAATGAAAGCATCAAGTGTACTCACTATAAGACACCTGTTTAATACTGAAAGAGCGCATGCAGATGAAGAAATGCAGGCCCGTCTTGTACTTGCGTGGGGTCCCGGGCACCTGGCGGCCTGAGGGGTCCTAGATGTGAAGATCAAATGTTGACAAGCAAAAAAGTGATCTCCAAAACGTTTTTGAACGCTGACAAGCAAAAAATGTCGTCTCCAAAACGTGTTTGAACGTTGACAAGCAAAAAAAAGTTTGCGCGCGGCGCGGGGCCTCTAAGACGCGCGGGGCCCCGGGCACTGTGCTCGATTTTTAACACGTAAAGACGGGCCTGACCGGAAATGATTGGATCACGGAATCTCAGACATTTGATTGGATACCTGATATATTAGAAATTGTGTTTTGTGAAGGTGCATAGGCCTAATAAATATTTAAAGATAAAAACGAGTGTGCTGTAAAGTGTAAAGTGGCTAAATTTTTTTTACCCGCAGTGTATGGGAAGGTAATAAAATATTATTTGGCCTAAGTCTGATACCAGTGTTTGCTTTCAGAAAGCAGGTGACGCAAATACGGCGCCGTTCAATTTCTAAGGGACATCTTTTGACGCAAGCAATGTTACTTGTAGCCTTCACCTATGGCCCGCCATTATTTCGCTGCGCCTGAGAGAGTTTCTGTACAGTACATCCTTTCATCGAAATGACTTGTGCATCTATTCAGATAATGACTAAACATCTATCTCGCTAACTCTACGCGTTGAAATTCACCGACCGAGAGACAGCGAACCGTGGTCAAAAAATTGAAGTCAAGGTTGAATAAGTACTTAAAAAGGATATTTGCCTCAAAGAACGCAGTTAAGAATTGCAACGTGAAGAAGAATAGGAGACGGCATCTAATTTCTGCCGATAACAGTCGAGAGAATCGTGTGAAAAAGTAATATTGTTATTATTATTATTATTAATATTATTATTATTATTATTATTTCAGACAATTTATATATCCCTATAAAAAGGCGTAAGCCTAAATCAAGAGTGCTTCACAACATAAGGTTAGCAGTCAAACGACGCATTGAACAAGTATAACCGCGAGAAATGAGGCTAACATACAGCAAGTACAAACACCTGCGGGCTGCCTAGTCTGGCGCCACCTATCTCCCATTACATCTAGTCACTATATGTTCAGAAACATAATCCGTAAAAATTCTTTTAACACTGAATTTGAGCATTAGATTTTAAGCGCTTAGTTAGAACTAAGCTAGGCAATGATCAAAATGCGATAGAGCATTGATTTTTACATATCTGAAACGTTAATTATTTTTTATCCGACGTTCAGTTGCTGATTCCGAAATGTAAAGCCAACGATTTTATTAAGAAAGCCGTTCCCTGTAAGTAAAAGTAAACAGCGTTTGAACGGCTAACGGTAAAAAACGGCTAGATTCTTGAATGTGCGCTGCGGATATCACTTTCCAATAAGAGGAATCCTTATGGATCGGGGATTTTGACTATTAATTCAAAATACTGTTTAGATTGGTGAACCATGCATTTTCATTGTAGATTAGATGAATTTAAAATTCTCCTGCATATGCTACGTTTCCATTGTGAGAAATTGAAGTAGTCGAAACATATAAAATAACCAGTCACCCTGATGTTATCATCGTAATCCGGTGTATAACAGCTCATAACGTATTTTCTTTAACAGATGAAGATGACGCCATTCGCAGCAGTTGTCATCTCTATGCTTGCGTCGAGCGCCTACGGTTATCCGAGCTTTCAAGAGAAAATTCCCAACGGTGACAAAGTGCCGAACCCTTGCAATCCTTCGACCATATGGATGGGAGTTGGGCATCAGAATCTAATGGGTGGAGGTCCACGGAATCCATTTGGAATGGATTTCGAAGCTAATAACAATGTAATGCTTTACTCTACTTCCATCAGATTAATTAATTATAATTAATTATTCTGATGGATTTAAAATAAGTATTATAACGATAACGGATTTTAATAACTATGCTGTTGCGAGATAATGTATATCTATTAATCAACTCCTCTTATTTTACTCATGGTTTAAACTTTTGTCAGAACCACTGCTAATGGTTATAGGCTCTCGCCTGAATACTAGTGAGTTTTATTTTTGGGAATGTATGTCTAAAGAAACAGTATAGCACACACTTTAATTAAATGTTCAGGCGCGATTTCTAAAAAGCTGTAATTTTGAAACTCTAGCGCTTGCGGCAATTAAGCATTCCATCTCTTGTAGCCGAGTATAGATGCCAAACAATAATGAATATAGGCCTACGATAGATCAAGCCAGTCTTTCTTTTGGGAAGCAAACAACGCATGTTTAGGCCGATATTTGTTCAATTTGGCAGATATCTTCAACACTTCATTGATAAACATTTTATGGATGCGCACTAACTGATGGACGTTTCATGGCAGTCTTATATGTAATCGGGGACTTTGTAGAATCGGTATTTGTATAGAATACGAGCAAATGAAAATGTATCATAGTATATGACAAAAGAACATTTGCATTCAGACATCTTAGCAGAAACTAGGGCATATGTGGGGCATACAATTGTATGTAGAGTATACAATTTTAACAGTTTGTTTCTCGGTGCAAGAGGGGTCTTCAAGAAGCACATGGTAGAAGTAAATGGAGAATTTTTAAAAGTAGTTTGGCAAATCGTGTAGCCAATTAATTAAATCCACGCCTGCCTGATTTACAAATCACCTTCGGAATAGAGATTTAGTCTCTGCGCAGGAACGTTTCACTCTCCCTTACTGGAAATCACTTTTAGACATGGAATAAGGTGCTATGTCAGAAAGATTCCGATGGAGACGGTTTATCCAATGGCCAAGAACTGGGAGATCCCAACTGCACGTGGTCAACGGGAAAACCGCCAGCGCGCACCACGAGCCTCACGCATCCAGGTAAGAATATACAGACAATGTGTATTCTAATCACGTAAAGACCAATTTTCCCATGGTCATGGACGCTATTTAAAAATAAAATAATATCAAAATGGTGTTGTCTACATATATGCACACAATGTGGCTTCTAGCTCATTCCGTAGTATTTTTAATATAGATATAGCCTACTGCAATTCAAAATAGAAATGAATGCCGTTAGAATCCCGGCAATTAATTATTTTTATTACAGGGTTACACCCTAAACTGTAAACCGCTCGTATGAAAAACTACGACGTGTTCCAATTCAAATGTTCGTTCTTTTTCGCTTTGTTTGTAGGAGTGTGTGAACCTCTCGGTTCGACAATGTGCGCCGTCAAGAATACCTGGCTGACGAACTGCAATAATACCAAATTCGATTGCCCAGCAATCAATAACCCAGGTAACAGAATCATTACTTCTGCCATTTTTCTCGGTTAAAAAAAGACCGAATAGATTATTCGGCTAACAACACTTCTTGTGTCACCTTGCCTAATTTGTATACTGAGATCTTGCCTGCAGACCTCACAATACACATTACAATACAAATCAGAGTTTCCATGGGTCCATTTTTTATAAACCAATCCAACCCAACCCACAAAACCTCCAACCCCACCCAACCCATGCCGGTAATAGAGTTACTTGACCCAACCCAACCCACCGTAATACAGTACAACCATGACTTATTTTCTGACCCAACCCAAACCAACCCACCATTATTATGGAAAAGTCTTACCCAACCCAACCTAACCCAATCCAACCCAACCCAACCCAACCCAACCCATGGGTTAACCATGGATATCTCTGTTACAAATTGCAATGCAAAGAGAGAGAAACTGCACCACTGACGTTATTTTGGTGAAGATCAAATACCTAAAATTATCACACGAAAGTAAGTTGTTTGAAGGGTTTAAGATATTTGTGATAGATGTCTCTTCTAGATTCTCTTCAAATCCATACAGCCCAGGCCCGCCCGAAGTGGGGGTGCAGGAGGTGCAGCTGTACCCCCTGGGAAAATAACAATGCACCACCTGGAAAGATGATGGTTTGCACCTCTGTATCCTGAATTACAGGGGGTGCAGAGGGGGTGCAGAGTGTGCAGAAGATCTTTTTTGCTTGTCAAGCTTTTTTTAGGTAAAATTGAGCGTTAATGAATTTTTTTGCGTGTCAAGGATTTGAAAGAGAAAAATTTAACTTCGGAAAAATCTGCACCCCTTGAACAAAACTCGTTCCGACGGCCCTGATACAGCCTATAAGATCTAAGTTCTAACATGACGATATTTTTTTTAACCAAAATGCCATTAGGAAAGCCAAATTTTCTCAACGCGTTGCAGACTCTAGGAAAGAAGATGCAGTGGCGGCTCCAGGATTTGGCAAGTGGAGGGGGCGTTGGGGTGGCAACTTGGGGGCCAACCATTTGTTGCTAGGTATGTAGTATTAAGTATAAGGTCCCAACAGGAAGTCACTGTGGGCCAGGAACTGAATAGAGGGGGCGCGGGCACCCGGGACCCCTGTGGAGCCGCCACTGAGGAGACGTGATCTAACACAGGACGTGATAGGGAATTATTTATGGCACTACGAGAAAAATCGTTCACACAACAGTTTTAGTTTTCTGATGCTGGCAAGATACAGCAGGCCTTACAGTTGATAGGATGCATGGACAAAAGTAAATCATGCTGTAGTTGAAGTAGCAGAGCCCCATAAATTGTTCGCCATCCATTTCAATAAATAATTGGCGGGGTGGCGTTGATCGCCATCTGCTCATTAAATATGGCATATAAAAGCAAACCTGGCAATAAACTCTATCTGAATTTTGTGCTCAGGCGTCAGAAATTACACGTTGAGATTTCCTCCAACACCGGTTCCCCCGAGAGAAACTACCTACATATGCAATCTCTTCCGGCTTCCAAATGACTCAGATGCGGACATCATAGCCATCGAACCAGTCATTGACAACATGGAGATAATTCATCACATGCTTTTTTTTGGATGCACTGGAGATGTATCAGGTAAGATATTCATTCTCGGGCAGGGGAATAGAGCAGAATATGATCAATACATTTGACTACAAGGGGTGCGCGGTGGAGCAGTGGTCTGTCAAGGTAGCCAAGGTTATTTTGGGGAGGGTTAACCTCCTTATTGTCCGAGCAAAAATTTGTTTATTGTGGATGAATATAGTTGTCTACTGGTCTGTCCGTGGTTCAACTCCCGGCCTATGAAGTGTAGCTTTACCATACCTTTACATTTGATTACAAGGCCCGAATTTAAGTAGATGCCAAGACGTAACACTGGTAAGAGCAGTAGTGGTAGCATTTATCCAGAATTTTGAAAGTGTAGAATTACTGAAAATAAAAACGTCATCTTTCACACATGTTTCAAAGACAAAGAGCGAGCCTCTTATACCTTTGAATTTCAACCATCGTCCGCATCCCTGGTTCACGATCAAATTGTACATCTTTCATCCTATCCTCACCAGGCTCACCATCACTTCTACCTTGTTGCGGTTTAGACTCGCCGTCTCTCATCTTAGAAGCCTCTTCGTGTTCCTCTATCTAGCGATATTTGAATATTTTCGATGACCTTCGTTAGCATTCCTTGCGATTCTACGGATTTCTTTTATGTCATCCAACCTGGACCAGCCAATATTTTCTGGGTCTACGATCTCTCGACGTGCTTGATAGCCATTTTAGCATCTGTAGGGTTAAGTTGTCTCCTCTCTTTCTCTTCACACGCCCATAGCACTTCAATTGGCTTTCTTCAATGTATTATAGTAAACTATTTCTGTGGCGTAGCCAAGGTTTTTTGGGAAGGTTAACCCCCCTATTGTCCGAGCAAAAATTTGTTTATTGTGGATGAATATAGTTGTACGCGGGCATATACCTATACAATTCCATTAATCAAGCAAAATAATAGTTGACCACCTTTTTCTTTTTTTGCTTGTTAGGTTTTCAGTGTTGGAAATTTGGAAATCATAATATCATAATCATAAATTTGTATCAGAATTTTCAGAAGTTGGGAATCACTAACCCCTTCGGAAATTCCTGGCTACACCACTGAACTCACTACGCCCAGTCCTTTCCTTGTACTGTATATTTTAATGTTTAAATATTGAATGTTGCGATTCTCAAGAACTAGTGTTCATATCGCTTCAGGGTCGATTTACTATGTATCAGTCCATTTCGAGACTTACTACTGTGTCTACAACTGAATTTTACCTTCGCTCCGATTGCTAGACCTGCCAGCAGTGGCGTCTTTGTGGGTTTTACGGGTGGCTGACAGAGGCGTCATTTGGGGAAACTGGGGAGCCGTGGCTCCCCAAGGAAATGAAAATATTGATTAATAATGTATTAATGTGCAAAAAATTGCAAAAATTGCCAAAAAATATATAAAAATTGCAAATTTTTCCAGCATTGGCCCTAAAATTTGCCAAAATTGCTCAAAATTTGCAAAAAATTTGCAAAAAATTTGCAAAGAAATTGCAAAAATGCCTAAAATTTGCTAACATTTGCCAAAAAATTTGTGGAAAATTTGCAAAACATTTTCTCGCCCCAAGAAAACTGTGAAATGACGCCACTGGTGGCTGAATATTACTAATTAACATTTTATATTACTAATTGTATTAAATGTACAGAGTAATAGCCTACAACTGTTTCTTTCCAGGCAAAGCCCACAACGAACCATATCCGTGTGGAATGGGAGGTGGACTTGAATGCAGTTCTTTGATTGGAATTTGGGGTTTCGGAGCGGTGGGACAGTGTCTTAATCCTCAGCTTGGTTTTCGCATTGGACCCACGGGATATCAACATGCAGTACTGGAGGTTCGATGAAATTTCTCATTATGAGTAAAGTACGCATTCTTGAATGTTGCGTCAGAAATCCGAATATCTAGCCTCTTCTTGTTCCTCAATCCAATTTTTCTTTGTAAAAAAGCCGCAGTCGCAACTATATGAAATCATTCACTAGCAAAACAAACTCAAATTATCCTTTATAAAAATAGGATAATTTTGGGGGCAGTGTGGATCTGCGAAGTTAAAACGCAGGTATGGACAAAGCAGTGACCAAATACTCTAAATTGCGTAAGCCATCTGCGTTGTTGCTTGCCTAGCAAACGGAGGTCAGCGCCGGACCCTATGTTCGCTCGAGTATGCGACGAATTTTGCCTTTTAAATTATGATGGCTGCATATATTGCTAAGTAAAATCTAAGGACATGAAAACCGAATAATCATTTTAATATCGTGAATTTTTCGGTGCACAATGGCAAATAATATCGACCTGCTTGTACTTCGATTAAACAAGTTTCTTTCTGCACTGAAACACCTCATTGTAAATACACTGGTTCTTTGAAGATACACTGGAATAATCCAATGCACAAGCCAGATCTGATTGATTCTTCCGGAATGAGACTCTGGATAACAAAATCTCTGCGCCCGAATCGCGGTGAAATCATGATGGTTGGGCAAAATATCCTGGTGATTCCACCTAGACAAGATAACGTCAGTTTCTCCGGAAGCTGTACCGCATTGTGTACGAAGGCAGTGATGAACCAATCAGTGTACATTACTTCATCAACACTGCATATGCATCTACTCGGTTAGTCTTTGCGCATTTAGTGCTTAAACTCTCTCAGGAATCCGCACTTGAATTTTCTACCTGTAACGGTACCGTATGGTGTACTATAGAAACCGCGAAGAAGCAGTGGCGTGTAGAGAGTGGCCGACGCCTGGGGCCAAGTTGTCCGAAGTACGCCCACGAACAAAAAACGTCATCAGCCCCAAAAAGGTCTGACAAGCAAAAACAGTTCATCGGGTCAATTTTTACGCTCCCCGGTCTGCGCCCGGGGCCACCGCCCCACCCGACCTCTCTACACGCTACTGCGAAGAAAGGAAATTGTATACTGTATTGGGCTGTTTCTCCATTGTAAACGGCGAATACTGTTAGCTTGTTCAAGTTGTTCTTGTAGAATCAAAAAAAACAGCGGTAGCGGAAAACAGAAGTTCAAATGGAGGACTGTATCATCTGTATGAGCGATAGTGGGTTTCCACACAGAGGAATTAATAGCCTAATAATGATATTGTTATTATTTGTGCTATTATTATTGTTATTATTATTATTATTATTATTATTATTATTATTATTATTATTATTATTATTATTATTATTATTATTATTCCTTCTACATTAATCAACCTCTGTCGATATATTTTGAATGGCCCAGTTAAAGCTGCTAAAATCTATCTAAGACTACACTATTCAACCCATGCCCGCTTTATTAAAGGAATAAGTGAAAGATTTAACAGTTGGACAATCTAATCTGTAAATAATTTATACTGTTAAAATTAATATTACCTAACAATCGCATGCTAACCATTCCAATTTCAGGGAAGAACGGCATGATTAGCTTATACCGAAATGGTCAGCTACTACAGGTCATTGAGAAAGTGGCAAGCTACGATTACAATACGCCAACAATGAAGGAGTATGATTCTCTGCTTTTTTTGACCGGTCATGCTATATTTTGTGACAGGTCGAGCCTGTACGGCGTACCAGAAAACCTTATAACTTGTTTATATTCTTCTGGCATCATTGCGTTAAAAAATTTAGATTTTAGAGTTTTAATAGTATCTTTTGCTGTCTCTCTTTCCATTTCATTTTGAAACATAATGCATTATATATATACACACAGATATATATATATATATATATATATATATATATATGCATGGTCCAAGCCGTGGCCGTATCGGCTTCTACTGATGCTTGATAGCTACATTGAATTTTACATAAACGTTTAAATTTTGTGTGCACTAATATATTAATCTAGCACTTAAAACAGTTCTTATATCTTTTTTATAGAAGTGTAGGCCTATGCGCAAAAGTTGAATAGAAAGTTCTAATTCACAAAATCTTAGGCTGATTAAGTCTTGAAGAACTTTAGAATTTTTTTGAATCGCACGCTTAGTAACATCTAATTTCTCTCATAATAAAGGCATTTCGGCAATTTTCACCTGCGAATTGCCTCCTCGTTACAACCCAATTCGGATATCAACTCTGACTTATTGACATTCTATTATGAATTTCTCACCATTTTATTAGGTTTACGATGTGTCAGTTATTGACTGTGATTTATTAGCTGTCAGCTAAGGATGATAATTTTTCATCTCATCTCATCTATTAATTACCTAAATCAGCAAATCAATAGATGCATTTAAGATCAACAACATGTTTAAATACTAGAGAGAAAAAAGCTTGACTATGACAAAATACACATTACAATACAAGTTCCAATACAAAGAGAGAGAGAAAAGCTGCACCACTGATGTTATTTAAACTTCTAAAAGTACTTGGCTAGCAAGTATCTTCACATATTAAAGAAGGTATATACAAGTTTGACTTGCACAATGTAATCGGTCCAGTATTTTATCGTAGGAATATATGGTAATTTTTGTTTTGAGAGAAAAAAGTTGCCTAAAGGGATTCAATATCAAGCAAGGCAGGCAACTCTAATTGCGACTTTAATATTAAGAGCTAGTCAGTAGCATTAATTTACTGCACAGCACTTGTAATTATAATTAATGTATTAGTGCGACCATTGCACATTATCTTGTCATTGCAGATTTGACACTCCAATTGAGATGAAGCCAGGAGACTCTATTAAAGTGGACTGTACTTTCGATGCCTCCCTCAAAAACACGACCACCTTATGGGGGGAGGGAACATCGGACGAGATGTGCTACGGGTTTTTCGCCTACTATCCCCAGATCCGAGACTTCTCCTTCTGCGGTCAGATCAAGAGCATTGGCATTTGCGGCAATAAAGCGGTCATGAGTGATCGTTGCGACTTGACAACTTTCCAGAATTACATATATCTCCTTCCAACCCTCTGTTCCGCCAACTGCTCGAACAGCAACTGCACGAAAGCTCTCAACACAGCTTTAAATACCGGTTGCCAGAGAGACGACGACGTACGAGAATTTATTTACCCGTTCGGGGGGTCTAACTTTTTGAATGTTCTGGCAAATTGTACTCTCGTTCAGCCACCAGCAAGCACAGTCCGTACCACACCGGCAAAGAATCAGGCGTACAGTCACCGTTCACTGATCAAAAGTTATTCCGATTCAATCCTATTGCTGGCATTTGTGGTCTATATTCGCCAATTTTGACGAAAGTGAAAATAACTGTGAATTCGGCACAGCACAATTCGAAAATACTACGGGCAATGTCTATGCCATGAGTATTGTTTTAATCTATAAATTTGCGAGATAGGAACTTTCATAATATATCGTCTAACAATAGATACAAGTGTGGGAAACGCTAAACAACTATGCTAATCTAGTATTTGGTCGAACAATAGTAAATATATCTTGTACGGGATTGACATTATAAGATAATTACAAATGTTTTCTCATATTTAAATTGTTCACAGTCCTTGCTACTTTCCACATGTTGCCTTGACCTGCAATGACCTCACTGTTGCGCATACTGTATAGCTTCAAACTGTCTTAAATTGAATCGTGCACTCATTGCAGTGGCTATGAAAATCATTCGAGAGATGGCGTCTATACAGTAACATTGTTCACTAATCAAAATCTTCCATATGCATAGAGCTCTGATTATAATGAACTACAGTATTAGCTATAATTACCTGCTTAAGATCCATCGCAAAGTCAAGAGCAGTCAATTCAAGAGATAGGTCGGAGTGGGAATGGGAAAGCAACAAGGTAGACGATGAACAAGAAATTAAACTCTAGTTCGTATAGTATCACACTATTGTTGCTAGACATTGGAAAATTGACATGTTTCATGGCTTTCATCTGAATTACGAAAGGTTGTTAATGAAAAAGTAATACCCTTCTGACCAGTTTATCAATTCTTCCTCTACGTTCACGCAAGCAATCTCACTTGTAGCCTTCATCTGCAAGTAACGAAGAGGTTAATTGTAAGCCACTTGGCTATGCCTTAGAGATTTTAAGTAGGCTACATTCCTCCAGCCGAATGACGGGATAGCGCTGTTGGCTTACGTACGTTTCGGGCTTTACACGATCCACTCTGTCCTGATGATCTAACTGTACTTGTACGAAGATCGACTGAGATCGAGAGGAGATCGTTTCTCAGGTCCAGTCGGAGAGTGCAGTTGTTGGTCCCTCCCCCGTCCAAGACCCCTAAGATTGGGAAAAGATCATTCGCGCGGGGGAATCCCGCCCTGTGGAACTCTCTTCCAGACAATGTGACTGGAGCAGTCTCAGCTTTACTTTTCATTAGAAATTTGAAGACACATTTATTTAATATTGGATATGAACTGTGTTAAGCGCTCTTGTTGTAGCCCTAGCCTTGTATACTGCGCTATATAAATTGTCTATATATATGTTACAGTCAAAGTGTGAAATCAGGGAATGTTGACATTGCCTGAAATTTTTAGGCAATGTCAACATACGCCGTTTCACTCGGGCAATGTCGACATTGACTGAAATTGTTACGCATTGTTTAATAATGCCTGAATTTGGTTTAGATTGTCTACACACTTTGCCTGAAATCTTTATCTGTGATGGAATAGCACTGTATATGGAGCTATGCATGCACCAATGTGTAACATAACAAAAATTGAATGAGTTGCAAATTAGGGGCCGTTCATATAGTACGTAACGACCGAGGGGCTTGAGATTTAGGCGATTTTGCTTACGGAAGCGTACGGGAGAGGGGGGGTTGGTCACGACTGATTTTTTTACGTACGTACTTTCAAATTTATAAATAGATAGAAGGCTGGTATATTCACACAAACATTTGATTTGAACAAAATTACTCTCTCACGGTCAAACAATGGGCCCCGACTATTGTTCCCACGGTTATTTAAATATTAAAAACCTTAAATTTAATAGTAAACAAATGCCTTTTGGATATGGCTAAAAGTTAATTTCACCGTGCGGGGTGTTGCTAATTTGTACGTACGCATAGTGGGGTAACCAAAATTCAACATGGGAGTGGGTTGAAAATATTACTTTTTTTGCGTACGTACTATATGGATGGCCCCTTAAACGTTGCAAGCAGTAATATAAACAGTTCTGAAACTAGTGGCGGCTCCACTTGGGGGGCCCGGGGTGGCCGTGCCCCTCTATTGAGTGCCTGGCTCCTCCAGTGGCCCCCTATTGGAACCCTATACGTAATACTACATACCTAACGACAAATGGTTCACCCCGATGATTAGAAGTTGCCACCCCAAGGACCTCCCCCCTTGCCAAATCCTGGAGCCGCCACTCTCTGAAACATTAATAACTGCCAAAAACTTTATTAAGTTCAAATTAAATAAAGGAACAAGCAGTAATAGAAAACAGTTCTACAACATTAATAACTTCAAAAAAACTGTCTAAACTTCAAATGAATTAAAAGAACTAGGCCTATGTCCTGCCCTGGCTGAACTATTGCAACAGCGTGTTGCTGGGCCTCCCGTTGGAAAGTTGAATCGTCTGCAATCCGTGCTCAATAGAGCTGCTCGTTTCGTCTTCAGCAGCCCCTGGGGAGCCCATGTGACCCCCTACTAGGTGACCAGCTGCACTGGCTTCGAGCCCGGGAGCGCATTATCCAAAAGCGCTGCTGGCTCACCTTCCGAGCGTTAAAGGACCCGCACTGTCCACAGTACCTGGCTGAGCTAGTCCTACGATCAACGTCGAACGCACGGAGGTCGGCGGCCATCGTGTCCTACTCCTCGTTCCGCCTCCGTCACGTATGCGAATTCACACTCTGTATTAAATTGGAATGTATTAAGCATCTAATAGATTTGAAAAACATTCAAGAGATGCCGCCCATACAGTACAGCATCATCCGCTATGGACCACTAATCTAAATCTTTAATTTACAAAGCACTTTGATTATAGCGAACCCGTTCCCGGCGCTCGGTCTAAACTCTAAAGCGTCTAGCAGAGCAAGCATATTGAAACCCAGTGTTTATTCTAGCCATCTTGACATGGGGGGTTGAAATGTTTGGGGGGGGGAGAAGGTTTGTCTGCCTAAAAACCTTGACGAGCAAAAAAAGGTCATAACATCCTTTCTTATCTTTCTTCCCCTTCTTCCCCACATGCTCTAACGCTCTTCTTAATATGGTCATATTCTTAGCCTATATCCTTATGTTTTCCCCTCTCCTAAATAAAAAACCCTCTCGTCACACTTTTGGGGGAAATTTCCATCCCCAATGCAACATATAGAAAATTTTGGGTGGAAATTTTCAAACTTGGGGGAATCCCCCAAAAGGGCCTAGAATAAACACCGATTGAAGCCCACTCGACCCCAGAGGACATGTGAGAATATGGAGGCCAGGTTACGGCTAATTTCGGACATGGCTCTATTATTTATTGATTACTGATTGACTTCATTTTAAATCTTATTATTTTTAAAAAATAAAAGGTAAAGGTAGTCTCGTAATCAAACGAGCGTTGGGTCCGGTGCTGATCTAATTGATAATTGAAACACGATTGCTTATCGGTGATAGTATTATTATTATGATCGTTGATATTATTCAAACAGCGACGCAGATGGCTTTCACCACTGGAATAGATCTAGAGTAGTTTGCCATTGCTTTCTCTAAACCCGCGTTTTACCATCGCAGCCTAACGCGGCTACCAATTTATGAACGAATCAGAACGATCCATTCAGGGATACAGTACATACAGCTGTTTAATTCGTCTGTATGAGGCTTCAAAATCCCTCGATAAAAATTCAATTGGCATCAAAATATTGGCACATAAAGGGAGAGGTATGACAAGAGTGCTATGGATAGATCAATTTCCTCTCAACAGCTCTAGTCTGACGTGAAAATAAAGGCTGAACGCGTGGATAGTAAGACAACGTTCAAAGTATAGCGTAGTTTATTCTCACGACTCAATTCTACATGTAGGGCGATAGCGTGTTTAGGCAATAGACTGAATAGAGCGTCAAACCCAGTGATTTATACCGGCCTGTTAGGAGGGAGATTTCCTCCCCCCAAACCTCAAAATCCCCAAAATCCCAGCACTTACACAAATTTTGCATTGAACTGTGTCTTTTCCCTTCCAACCAAGTCGATTCCCGAAAGCCTCAATTTCCCCCTTAAGGCTTGGAGTCTGGATAAAACACTGGTCAAACCGGCCGAAGA
>JACLAT010000196.1:15000-41071 GCA_018105865.1 Metaphire vulgaris | reverse complement strand
ATCACTACTACCAAATTTTCTGGCACTACTAATACTACTATTACAACAACAACAACAACAACTACTACTACTACTACTACTACTAATAATAATAATAATATTAATAATAATTGGTTTGAAAAGTCGCCTAGGGCAGCATGGGCATTGCTAAAAAAGAGCACTGCGCCTTAAAAAGAGCACTGGCCTAAGCACGATCACTACTAAATTTTCTAGCACTACTATTTTCTATTTATTACAGCAACAACTACTACTACTACTACTGCTACTACTGCTACTACTACTAACAACAACTACTACTACTACTACTACTACTACTACTAATAATAATAATAATAGTATTAATAATAATTGAGTTTGAAAGTCGCCTACTGAACCATGGAGCACTGCTAAAAAAAAGCACTGCTCCTAAAAAAGAGCACTGCGGCCTAAGCACCGATCACTACTACTACCAAATTTTCTAGCACTACTAATACTACTATTACAACAACAACAACTACTACTACTACTACTACTACTACTACTACTACTAATAATAATAATAATAATAATAATAGAGTTTGAAAGTCGCCTAGGGCAGCATGGAGCATTGCTAAAAAAAAAGCACTGCGCCTTAAAAAAAGAGCACTGCGGCCTAAGCACGGATCACTACTACTACCAAATTTTTTAGCACTACTAATACTACTATTACAACAACAACAACAACTACTACTACTACTACTACTAATAATAATAATAATAATAATAGTATTAATAATAATTGAGTTTGAAAGTCGCCTACTGAACCATGGAGCACTGCTAAAAAAAGCGCACTGCGCCTTAAAAAAAGAGCACTGCGGCCTAAGCACGGATCACTACTACTACCACATTTTATAGTACTACTAATGCTATTATTACAACAACTACTACTATTACTACTACTACTACTACTACTACTACTACTACTACTACTACTAGTATTAATAATTGAGTTTGAAAAGTTCAGAAGAGTGATGAAACAAATTAAACCCACATTTTCATCTGTCCCCAGCTTAGCTGATTCAATCCGTACTATAATTGTTAATATATTCTACCTCAGATTTATTCGAGAGCATTTGAAATGCCACGAAAAATGGTGAGCCATTTGAAACGACACTATAGGCCTACAAAGTCTTTCAGAAATCTGTTCTCTGTCAAATGTCTAAAAAATCGAATGAGAGATAAGAAAGGGTTAAAGAGAGCTGGTTTCTTGTATGCAAATTCTATAGACCACAAAAATATTATATAACTGATACCCTGTTTGGCATTGGAGTATGCAAGGATTAGTGCTACAGTAGGCTATAGATATGCAATATTCAAAGAGTGATGAAACAAATTAAAACCACATTTTCATCTGTCCCTGCTTAGCTCAGTCAAAAGTACTAGAATTATCAATATATTCTAAATCAGTTTTATTCTAGAGCATTTGAAATGCCACGAAAAATGGTAAGCCATTTGAAACGACACTATAGGCCTACAAAGTCTTTCAGAAATCTGCTCTCTGTCAAATGTCTAAAAAATCGAATGAGAGATAAGAAAGGGTTAAAGAGAGCTGGTTTCTTGTATGCAAATTCTATAGACCACAAAAATATTATATAATTGATACCCTGGATTAGTGCTACAGTAGGCTATAGATATGCAAAATTCAAAAGAGTGATGAAACAAATAAAAACCACATTTTCATCTGTCCCCAGCTTAGCTCAGTCAAACAGTACTAGAATTATCAACATATTCTGCCTCAATTTTATTCTAGAGCATTCGAAATGCCACAAAATATGGTGACCCATTTGAAATGACACTATAGGCCTACAAAGTCTTTCAGAAATCTGTTCTCTGTCAAATGTCTAAAAAATCGTATGAGAGATAAGAAGGGATTTAAGAGAGCTGGTTTCTTGCCATAGACCACAAAATTATTATATAATTGATACCCTGTTTGACATTGGAGAATGCCAGGATGTCTGCTACAGTAGGCTATAGACATGCAAAATTCAGAAGAGTGATGAAACAAATTAAAACCACATTTTCATCTGTCCCGAGCTTAGCTCAGTCACACCATACTAGAAATGTCAATATATTCTACCTCAGTTTTATTCGAGAGCATTTGAAATGCCCAGAAAAATGGTGATTCATTTGAAACAACACTATTGGAAGTCTTTCAGAAATCTGTTCTCTGTGAAATGTCTAAAAAATCGAATGAGAGATAAGAAAGGGTTTAAGAGAGCTGGCTTCTTGTATGCAAATTCTATAGACCACAAAAAAATATTATATAATTGATACCCTGTTTGACATTGTAGCATGCAAGGATTAGTGCTACAGTAGGCTATAGATATGCAAAATTCAGAAGAGTGATGAAACAAATTAAACCCACATTTTCATCTGTCCCCAGCTTAGCTGAGTCAAACCGTACTAGAATTGTTAATATATTCTACCTCAGTTTTATTCGAGAGCATTTGAAATGCCCCGAAAAATGGTGAGCGATTTGAAACAACACTATAGGCCTACAAAGTCTTTCAGAAATTTGTTCTCTGTCAAATGTCTAAAAAATCGAATGAGAGATAAGAACAACTACTACTACTACTAATACTGCTACTACTAAAAAGATATTAATAATAATAAAATTCAGGTTGAAAGTCGTTTAAGGCAGCAGGGGCACTGCTAAGAAAAAAAGGCGCATGGTGCATGAAATCGTGTTATTACAACAACAACAACTACTACTACTACTACTACTACTACTACTACTACTACTACTACTACTAATATTAATAATAATTGAGTTTGAAAGTCGCCTACTGCAGCATGGAGCACTGCTAAAAAAGTGCACTACGCCTTAAAAAAGAGCACTGCGGCCTAGGCACGGAACACTACTACTATTACATTTTCTAGCACTACTAATACTATTATTACAACAACAACAACAACAACTACTACTACTACTACTACTACTACTACTACTACTACTACTACTAATAATAATAATAATAATAATAATAATAATAGTATTAATAATAATTGAGTTTGAAAGTCGCCTACTACAGCATGGAGCACTGCTAAAAAAAGCGCACTGCGCCTTAAAAAAAGAGCACTGCGGCCTAAGCACGGATCACTACTACTACCAAATTTTCTAGCACTACTAATACTACTATTACAACAACAACAACTACTACTACTACTACTACTACTACTACTACTACTAATAATAATAATAATAGTATTAATAATAATTGAGTTTGAAAGTCGCCTACTGAACCATGGAGCACTGCTAAAAAAAAGCGCACTGCGCCTTAAAAAAAGAGCACTGCGGCCTAAGCACGGATCACTACTACTACCAAATTTTCTAGCACTACTAATACTACTATTACAACAACAACAACAACTACTACTACTACTACTACTACTACTAATAATAATAAATAAAATAATAATGGCATTGGCAGACGTGTTGAATAAAAAAGAGCTAATAATTTTTAATTGCAAGTTTGACCTAGTAATGAACATTTTTCAAAAATTAGTGCACTATCATGCATAGCAAAAGTGCTAAAAAAGATATTGCCTGTAGTATTCCCTAATGCTTAAAATGGTGTTAATGGACATTTTCAACCTACCAGTGTGTCAAATGTTCTACTTCTAGTGTGTCACTGTGTCACTAATTGTGTACTATTACAACAACAACAACTCAACAACAGTTTCAACTACTACTACTACTACTAATAATAATAATAAAAGAGAATGGCATGCTGGCAGACGTGTGAATGTGCTAGTTTTTTCTTTCAAGTGAAGAGGACCTTTCTAGCAGTAATGAACATTTTCAAAAAATTACTCACTATCTACTAATAATAAAAAGTGTAGTGTGTCAGTTTCATAATATTTCCTGTTGTATTCCTAATGCTTAAAATGGTGTTAATGTGAATCATCAGTTTTCAGTGTGTCAGTGTGTCAGTGTGTCAATGTTTCAGTGTGTCAGTGTGTCAGTGTGTCAGTTTCAGGTGTGTCAGCGTGTCAGTGTCAGTGTGTGTCAGTTTCAGTGTGTCAGTGTGTCAGTTTCAGTGTGTCAGTTTCTGTGTGTCAGTTTCAGTGTGTGTCAGTGTGTCAGTTTCAGTGTGTCAGTGTGTCAGTTTCAGTGTTGTCAGTGTTCAGTGTGGCAGTAGTTTCAAAAAAACAATCAGCTTGCATATCAAAAGTGCTAGTTTCATAATATTGCCAGTGTATTCAATGTGTAAAATGGTGTTAATGGTTTCAACCTACCAGTGTGTCAGTGTGTCAGTTTCAGTGTGTCAGTGTGTCAGTTTCATTGTTTCAGTGTGTCAGTTTCTGTGTGTCAGTTTCAGTGTGTCAGTGTGCCAGTGTCAGGGTGTCAGTGTGTCAGTGTGTCAGTTTCAGTGTGTCAGTGTGTCAGTTTCAGTGTTTGTTTCAGTGTGTCAGTGTCAGTCAGTGTGTCAGCGTTTCAGTGTGTCAGTGTGTCAGGTTTCAGTGTGTCAGTGTGTCAGTTTCAGTGTGTCAGTTTCAGTGTGTCAGTGTGTCAGTTTCAGTGTGTCAGTTTCAGTGTGTCAGTGTTCAGTTCAAAAACAGTTTCAGCGCGTCAGTGTGTCAGTTTCAGTGTGACAGTCAGTGTTCAGTTTGTCGGTTTCAGTGTGTCAGTGTGTCAGTTTGTCAGTTTCAGTGTGTCAATGTGTCAGTTTCTTGTGTCAGTTTCAGTGTGTCAGTTTCAGTGTGTCAGTGTGACAGTATCAGTGTGTCAGTGTGTCAGTTTCAGTGTTTCAGTGTGTCAGTTTCCGTGTGTCAGTGTGTCAGTTTCAGTTTCAGTGTGTCAGTGTGTCAGTTTCAGTGTGTCAGTTTCTTAGTGTGTTTCAACTAGTGTTGTGTCAGTTTCAGTGTGTCAGTTTCAGTGTGTCAGTTTCTGTGTGGTCAGTTTCAGTGTGTCTGTGTGTCAGTTTCAGTGTGTCAGTGGGTCAGTTTCATTGTGTCAGTGTGTCAGTTTCAGTGTGACAGTGTGGCAGTAATGAAGATTTTTCAAAATTACGGCACTATCTCTTGCATATCAAAAGCGCTAGGCATTCATAATATTGCCTGTGGTATTCCGTAGTGCTTAAAATGGTGTTAATGGGCATTTTCAACCTACCGACAATGGCATTGGCAGACGTGTGAATGGCTAGCACACTTTTTCTGACAAGTGAAGAGGACCTAGTAATGAAGATTTTTTAAAAATTAGGGCACTATCTCTTGCATATCAAAAGTGCTAGGCATTCATAATATTGCCTGTGGTATTCCGTAATGCTTAAAATGGTGTTAATGGACATTTTCAACCTACCGAGAATGGCATTGGCAGACGTGTGAATGGCTAGCACTTTTTCTTGCAAGTGAAGAGGACCTAGTAATGAAGATTTTTCAAAAACTAGGGCACTATCTCTTGCATATCAAAAAATGCTAGGCATTCATAATATTCATAATCACTACTACTACCAAATTTTCTAGCACTACTAATACTATTATTACAACAACAACAACAACTAACTACTACTACTACTACTAATAATAATAATAATAATAGTTTTAATAATAATTGAGTTTGAAAGTCGCCTACTGAACCACAAGCACTGCTAAAAAAAGCGCACAGCGCCTAAAAAAAGAGCACTGCGGCCTAAGCACCGATCACTACTACTACCAAATTTTCTAGCACTACTAATACTACTATTACAACAACAACAACTACTACTACTACTACTACTACTACTACTACTACTACTAATAATAATAATAATAATAATAATAGTATTAATAATAATTGAGTTTGAAAGTCGCCTACTGAACCATGGAGCACTGCTAAAAAAAGCGCACTGCTCCTTAAAAAAGAGCACTGCGGCCTAAGCACCGATCACTACTACTACCAAATTTTCTAGCACTACTAATACTACTATTACAACAACAACAACAACTACTACTACTACTACTACTACTAATAATAATAATAATATTAATAATAATTGAGTTTGAAAGTCGCCTAGGGCAGCATGGAGCATTGCTAAAAAAAGAGCACTGCGCCTTAAAAAAAGAGCACTGCGGCTAAAGCACGGATCACTACTACTACCAAATTTTCTAGCACTACTAATACTACTATTTATTACAACAACAACTACTACTACTACTACTACTACTACTACTACTACTACTACTACTACTAATAATAATATTAATAATAATTGAGTTTAAAAGTCGCCTAGGGCAGCATGGAGCACTGCTAAAAAAAGAGCACTGCGCCTTAAAAAAAGAGCACTGCGGCCTAAGCACGGATCACTACTACTACCAAATTTTCTAGCACTACTAATACTACTATTACAACAACTACTACTACTACTACTACTACTACTACTACTACTACTACTACTAATAATAATAATAATAATAATAATAATAATATTAATAATAATTGAGTTTGAAAGTCGCCTACTGAACCATGGAGCACTGCTAAAAAAAAGCGCACTGCTCCTTAAAAAAGAGCACTGCGGCCTAAGCACCGATCACTACTACTACCAAATTTTCTAGCACTACTAATACTACTATTACAACAACAACAACTACTACTACTACTACTACTACTACTACTACTACTACTAATAATAATAATATTAATAATAGAGTTTGAAAGTCGCCTAGGGCAGCATGGAGCATTGCTAAAAAAAGAGCACTGCGCCTTAAAAAAAGAGCACTGCGGCCTAAGCACGGATCACTACTACTACCAAATTTTTTAGCACTACTAATACTACTATTACAACAACAACAACAACTACTACTACTACTACTACTACTAATAATAATAATAATAATAGTATTAATAATAATTGAGTTTGAAAGTCGCCTACTGAACCATGGAGCACTGCTAAAAAAAGCGCACTGCGCCTTAAAAAAGAGCACTGCGGCCTAAGCACGGATCACTACTACTACCACATTTTATAGTACTACTAATGCTATTATTACAACAACTACTACTATTACTACTACTACTACTACTACTACTACTACTACTACTACTACTACTATTAATAATAATTGAGTTTGAAAAGTTCAGAAGAGTGATGAAACAAATTAAACCCACATTTTCATCTGTCCCCAGCTTAGCTGATTCAATCCGTACTATAATTGTTAATATATTCTACCTCAGATTTATTCGAGAGCATTTGAAATGCCACGAAAAATGGTGAGCCATTTGAAACGACACTATAGGCCTACAAAGTCTTTCAGAAATCTGTTCTCTGTCAAATGTCTAAAAAATCGAATGAGAGATAAGAAAGGGTTAAAGAGAGCTGGTTTCTTGTATGCAAATTCTATAGACCACAAAAATATTATATAACTGATACCCTGTTTGGCATTGGAGTATGCAAGGATTAGTGCTACAGTAGGCTATAGATATGCAATATTCAAAAGAGTGATGAAACAAATTAAAACCACATTTTCATCTGTCCCCTGCTTAGCTCAGTCAAAAAGTACTAGCATTATCAATATATTCTAAATCAGTTTTATTCTAGAGCATTTGAAATGCCACGAAAAATGGTAAGCCATTTGAAACGACACTATAGGCCTACAAAGTCTTTCAGAAATCTGCTCTCTGTCAAATGTCTAAAAAAATCGAATGAGAGATAAGAAAGGGTTAAAGAGAGCTGGTTTCTTGTATGCAAATTCTATAGACCACAAAAATATTATATAATTGATACCCTGGATTAGTGCTACAGTAGGCTATAGATATGCAAAATTCAAAAGAGTGATGAAACAAATAAAAACCACATTTTCATCTGTCCCCAGCTTAGCTCAGTCAAACAGTACTAGAATTATCAACATATTCTGCCTCAATTTTATTCTAGAGCATTCGAAATGCCACAAAATATGGTGACCCATTTGAAATGACACTATAGGCCTACAAAGTCTTTCAGAAATCTGTTCTCTGTCAAATGTCTAAAAAATCGTATGAGAGATAAGAAGGGATTTAAGAGAGCTGGTTTCTTGCCATAGACCACAAAATTATTATATAATTGATACCCTGTTTGACATTGGAGAATGCCAGGATGTCTGCTACAGTAGGCTATAGACATGCAAAATTCAGAAGAGTGATGAAACAAATTAAAACCACATTTTCATCTGTCCTGAGCTTAGCTCAGTCACACCATACTAGAAATGTCAATATATTCTACCTCAGTTTTATTCGAGAGCATTTGAAATGCCCAGAAAAATGGTGATTCATTTGAAACAACACTATTGGAAGTCTTTCAGAAATCTGTTCTCTGTGAAATGTCTAAAAATCGAATGAGAGATAAGAAAGGGTTTAAGAGAGCTGGCTTCTTGTATGCAAATTCTATAGACCACAAAAATATTATATAATTGATACCCTGTTTGACATTGTAGCATGCAAGGATTAGTGCTACAGTAGGCTATAGATATGCAAAATTCAGAAGAGTGATGAAACAAATTAAACCCACATTTTCATCTGTCCCCAGCTTAGCTGAGTCAAACCGTACTAGAATTGTTAATATATTCTACCTCAGTTTTATTCGAGAGCATTTGAAATGCCCCGAAAAATGGTGAGCGATTTGAAACAACACTATAGGCCTACAAAGTCTTTCAGAAATTTGTTCTCTGTCAAATGTCTAAAAAATCGAATGAGAGATAAGAACAACTACTACTACTACTAATACTGCTACTACTAAAAGATATCAATAATAAAATTCAGGTTGAAAGTCGTTTAAGGCAGCAGGGGCACTGCTAAGAAAAAAAGGCGCATGGTGCATGAAATCGTGTTATTACAACAACAACAACTACTACTACTACTACTACTACTACTACTACTACTACTACTACTACTACTACTACTACTACTAATATTAATAATAATTGAGTTTGAAAGTCGCCTACTGCAGCATGGAGCACTGCTAAAAAAGTGCACTACGCCTTAAAAAAAGAGCACTGCGGCCTAGGCACGGAACACTACTACTATTACATTTTCTAGCACTACTAATACTATTACAACAACAACAACAACAACTACTACTACTACTACTACTACTACTACTACTACTACTACTACTACTACTAATAATAATAATAATAATAATAATAATAATAATAGTATTAATAATAATTGAGTTTGAAAGTCGCCTACTACAGCATGGAGCACTGCTAAAAAAAGCGCACTGCGCCTTAAAAAAAGAGCACTGCGGCCTAAGCACGGATCACTACTACTACCAAATTTTCTAGCACTACTAATACTACTATTACAACAACAACAACTACTACTACTACTACTACTACTACTACTACTACTAATAATAATAATAATAATAATAGTATTAATAATAATTGAGTTTGAAAGTCGCCTACTGAACCATGGAGCACTGCTAAAAAAAAGCGCACTGCTCCTTAAAAAAGAGCACTGCGGCCTAAGCACGGATCACTACTACTACCAAATTTTCTAGCACTACTAATACTACTATTACAACAACAACAACTACTACTACTACTACTACTACTACTACTAATAATAATAATAATAATAATAATAATAATTGAGTTTAAAAGTCGCCTAGGGCAGCATGGAGCATTGTTAAAAGAGCACTGCTGCACTGCGCCTAAAAGACTACTGCTACCACTAAATACTAGCACGGATCACTACTACTACAAAATTTTCTAATAATAATAAAAGAGCACTAATACTACTATTACAACAACAACAACAATTAACAACAACAACAACTAGCAGTAGCAACTACAACAACAACTACTACTAACAACAACAATAACAGAGAATACTACTACTACTAAGATAAAAGAGAATGGCATTGGCAGACGTGTGAATGGCTAGCACTTTTTTCTTGCAAGTGAAGAGGACCTAGTAATGAACATTTTTCAAAAATTAGTGCACTATCTCTTGCATAGCAAAAGTGCTAGGCATTCATAATATTGCCTGTAGTATTCCCTAATGCTTAAAATGGTGTTAATGGACATTTTCAACCTACCAGTGTGTCAGTGTGTCAGTTTCAGTGTGTCAGTGTGTCAGTTTCATTGTTTCAGTGTGTCAGTTTCTGTGTGTCAGTTTCAGGGTGTCAGTGTGCCAGTGTCGGGGTGTCAGCTTCTGTGTGTCAGTGTGTCAGTTTCAGTGTGTCAGTGTGTCAGTTTCAGTGTTTCAGTTTCAGTGTGTCAGTTTCAGTGTGTCAGCGAGTCAGTTTCAGTGTGTCAGTGTGTCAGTTTCAGTGTGTCAGTGTGTCAGTTTCAGTGTGTCAGTGTCAGTGTCAGTGTGTGTCAGTGTGTCAGTTTCAGTGTGTCAGTTTCAGTGTGTCAGTGTGTCAGATTCAGTGTGTCAGTGTGTCAGTTTCAGCGCGTCAGTGTGTCAGTTCCAGTGTGACAGTTTCAGTGTGTCAGTTTGTCGGTTTCAGTGTGTCAGTTTGTCAGTGTGTCAGTTTCAGTGTGTCAATGTGTCAGTTTCTTGTGTCAGTTTCAGTGTGTCAGTTTCAGTGTGTCAGTTTCAGTGTGTCAGTGTGACAGTATCAGTGTGTCAGTGTGTGTCAGTTTCAGTGTTTCAGTGTGTCAGTTTCCGTGTGTCTGTGTGTCAGTTTCAGTGTGTCAGTGTGTCAGTTTCAGTGTGTCAGTGTGTCAGTTTCTGTGTGTCAGTGTGTCAGTTTCAGTGTGTCAGTGTGTCAGTTTCAGTGTGTCAGTAGGTCAGTTTTAGTGTGTCAGTGTGTCAGTTTCAGTGTGTCAGTTTCTGTGTGTCAGTTTCAGTGTGTCTGTGTGTCAGTTTCAGTGTGTCAGTGGGTCAGTTTCATTGTGTCAGTGTGTCAGTTTCAGTGTGACAGTGTGGCAGTAATGAAGATTTTTCAAAAATTACGGCACTATCTCTTGCATATCAAAAGCGCTAGGCATTCATAATATTGCCTGTGGTATTCCGTAGTGCTTAAAATGGTGTTAATGGGCATTTTCAACCTACCGACAATGGCATTGGCAGACGTGTGAATGGCTAGCACTTTTTTTCTGACAAGTGAAGAGGACCTAGTAATGAAGATTTTTTAAAAATTAGGGCACTATCTCTTGCATATCAAAAGTGCTAGGCATTCATAATATTGCCTGTGGTATTCCGTAATGCTTAAAATGGTGTTAATGGACATTTTCAACCTACCGAGAATGGCATTGGCAGACGTGTGAATGGCTAGCACTTTTTTCTTGCAAGTGAAGAGGACCTAGTAATGAAGATTTTTCAAAAACTAGGGCACTATCTCTTGCATATCAAAAGTGCTAGGCATTCATAATATTCATAATCACTACTACTACCAAATTTTCTAGCACTACTAATACTATTATTACAACAACAACAACAACTACTACTACTACTACTAATAATAATAATAATAATAGTTTTAATAATAATTGAGTTTGAAAGTCGCCTACTGAACCACGGAGCACTGCTAAAAAAAAGCGCACAGCGCCTAAAAAAAGAGCACTGCGGCCTAAGCACCGATCACTACTACTACCAAATTTTCTAGCACTACTAATACTACTATTACAACAACAACAACTACTACTACTACTACTACTACTACTACTACTACTACTACTAAAATAATAATAATAATAATAATAGTATTAATAATAATTGAGTTTGAAAGTCGCCTACTGAACCATGGAGCACTGCTAAAAAAAAGCGCACTGCTCCTTAAAAAAAGAGCACTGCGGCCTAAGCACCGATCACTACTACTACCAAATTTTCTAGCACTACTAATACTACTATTACAACAACAACAACAACTACTACTACTACTACTACTACTACTAATAATAATAATAATAATAATAATAATAATAATAATAGAGTTTGAAAGTCGCCTAGGGCAGCATGGAGCATTGCTAAAAAAAGAGCTGCGCCTGCGCCTTAAAAAAGAGCACTGCGGCCTAAGCACGGATCACTACTACTACCAAATTTTCTAGCACTACTAATACTACTATTTATTACAACAACAACTACTACTACTACTACTACTACTACTACTACTACTACTAATAATAATAATAATAATAATAATAATAATAAGTTTAAAAGTCGCCTAGGGCAGCATGGAGCACTGCTAAAAAGAGCACTGCGCCTTAAAAAAAGAGCACTGCGGCCTAAGCACGGATCACTACTACTACCAAATTTTCTAGCACTACTAATACTACTATTACAACAACTACTACTACTACTACTACTACTACTACTACTACTACTAATAAATAATAATAATAATAATAGTATTAATAATAATTGAGTTTGAAAGTCGCCTACTGAACCATGGAGCACTGCTAAAAAAAGCGCACTGCTCCTTAAAAAAAGAGCACTGCGGCCTAAGCACCGATCACTACTACTACCAAATTTTCTAGCACTACTAATACTACTATTACAACAACAACAACTACTACTACTACTACTACTACTACTACTACTACTAATAATAATAATAATAATAATAATAGAGTTTGAAAGTCGCCTAGGGCAGCATGGAGCATTGCTAAAAAAAGAGCACTGCGCCTTAAAAAAAGAGCACTGCGGCCTAAGCACGGATCACTACTACTACCAAATTTTTTAGCACTACTAATACTACTATTACAACAACAACAACAACTACTACTACTACTACTACTACTACTAATAATAATAATAATAATAGTATTAATAATAATTGAGTTTGAAAGTCGCCTACTGAACCATGGAGCACTGCTAAAAAAAGCGCACTGCGCCTTAAAAAAAGAGCACTGCGGCCTAAGCACGGATCACTACTACTACCACATTTTATAGTACTACTAATGCTATTATTACAACAACTACTACTATTACTACTACTACTACTACTACTACTACTACTACTACTACTACTAGTATTAATAATAATTGAGTTTGAAAAGTTCAGAAGAGTGATGAAACAAATTAAACCCACATTTTCATCTGTCCCCAGCTTAGCTGATTCAATCCGTACTATAATTGTTAATATATTCTACCTCAGATTTATTCGAGAGCATTTGAAATGCCACGAAAAATGGTGAGCCATTTGAAACGACACTATAGGCCTACAAAGTCTTTCAGAAATCTGTTCTCTGTCAAATGTCTAAAAAATCGAATGAGAGATAAGAAAGGGTTAAAGAGAGCTGGTTTCTTGTATGCAAATTCTATAGACCACAAAAATATTATATAACTGATACCCTGTTTGGCATTGGAGTATGCAAGGATTAGTGCTACAGTAGGCTATAGATATGCAATATTCAAAAGAGTGATGAAACAAATTAAAACCACATTTTCATCTGTCCCCTGCTTAGCTCAGTCAAAAAGTACTAGAATTATCAATATATTCTAAATCAGTTTTATTCTAGAGCATTTGAAATGCCACGAAAAATGGTAAGCCATTTGAAACGACACTATAGGCCTACAAAGTCTTTCAGAAATCTGCTCTCTGTCAAATGTCTAAAAATCGAATGAGAGATAAGAAAGGGTTAAAGAGAGCTGGTTTCTTGTATGCAAATTCTATAGACCACAAAAATATTATATAATTGATACCCTGGATTAGTGCTACAGTAGGCTATAGATATGCAAAATTCAAAAGAGTGATGAAACAAATAAAAACCACATTTTCATCTGTCCCCAGCTTAGCTCAGTCAAACAGTACTAGAATTATCAACATATTCTGCCTCAATTTTATTCTAGAGCATTCGAAATGCCACAAAATATGGTGACCCATTTGAAATGACACTATAGGCCTACAAAGTCTTTCAGAAATCTGTTCTCTGTCAAATGTCTAAAAAAATCGTATGAGAGATAAGAAGGGATTTAAGAGAGCTGGTTTCTTGCCATAGACCACAAAATTATTATATAATTGATACCCTGTTTGACATTGGAGAATGCCAGGATGTCTGCTACAGTAGGCTATAGACATGCAAAATTCAGAAGAGTGATGAAACAAATTAAAACCACATTTTCATCTGTCCCGAGCTTAGCTCAGTCACACCATACTAGAAATGTCAATATATTCTACCTCAGTTTTATTCGAGAGCATTTGAAATGCCCAGAAAAATGGTGATTCATTTGAAACAACACTATTGGAAGTCTTTCAGAAATCTGTTCTCTGTGAAATGTCTAAAAATCGAATGAGAGATAAGAAAGGGTTTAAGAGAGCTGGCTTCTTGTATGCAAATTCTATAGACCACAAAAATATTATATAATTGATACCCTGTTTGACATTGTAGCATGCAAGGATTAGTGCTACAGTAGGCTATAGATATGCAAAATTCAGAAGAGTGATGAAACAAATTAAACCCACATTTTCATCTGTCCCCAGCTTAGCTGAGTCAAACCGTACTAGAATTGTTAATATATTCTACCTCAGTTTTATTCGAGAGCATTTGAAATGCCCCGAAAAATGGTGAGCGATTTGAAACAACACTATAGGCCTACAAAGTCTTTCAGAAATTTGTTCTCTGTCAAATGTCTAAAAATCGAATGAGAGATAAGAACAACTACTACTACTACTAATACTGCTACTACTAAAAGATATCAATAATAAAATTCAGGTTGAAAGTCGTTTAAGGCAGCAGGGCACTGCTAAGAAAAAAAAAGGCGCATGGTGCATGAAATCGTGTTATTACAACAACAACAACTACTACTACTACTACTACTACTACTACTACTACTACTACTACTACTACTACTAATAATAATAATTGAGTTTGAAAGTCGCCTACTGCAGCATGGAGCACTGCTAAAAAGTGCACTACGCCTTAAAAAAGAGCACTGCGGCCTAGGCACGGAACACTACTACTATTACATTTTCTAGCACTACTAATACTATTATTACAACAACAACAACAACAACTACTACTACTACTACTACTACTACTACTACTACTACTACTACTACTAAATAATAATAATAATAATAATAATAATAATAGTATTAATAATAATTGAGTTTGAAAGTCGCCTACTACAGCATGGAGCACTGCTAAAAAAGCGCACTGCGCCTTAAAAAAGAGCACTGCGGCCTAAGCACGGATCACTACTACTACCAAATTTTCTAGCACTACTAATACTACTATTACAACAACAACAACTACTACTACTACTACTACTACTACTACTACTACTAATAATAATAATAATATAGTATTAATAATAATTGAGTTTGAAAGTCGCCTACTGAACCATGGAGCACTGCTAAAAAAAGCGCACTGCGCCTTAAAAAAAGAGCACTGCGGCCTAAGCACGGATCACTACTACTACCAAATTTTCTAGCACTACTAATACTACTATTACAACAACAACAACAACTACTACTACTACTACTACTACTACTACTAATAATAATAATAATAATAAAATAAATGAGTTTGAAAGTCGCCTAGGGCATTATGGAGCATTTTTCTAAAAAAGAGCACTGCGCCTTAAAAAAACATTTTTCAAAAACGGATCACTACTATCTCAAATTTTTTATAGCTACTAATACTACTATTATTCAACAACTAACAATGCTACTGTACTATTACTAATAATAAAATGGTGTTAATGGACATTTTCAACCTACCAGTGTGTCATGTGTCAAAAGTTTAAAAAAAGTTTCTATGTCAAAAGTGTCAGTTTCATTAATAAAGTTTCAAAATGGTGTCATTTTGCAAAAATTGGTGTCACTCATTTTCTAGTACTGTGTAATGTGTAATCGAATGAGTTTCAAAACTGTCAAAAGTACTTTCAGTGTGTCACTGTGTATAGATTCAGTGTGTCAAAAAGTTTCAGTGTTAATCAGTGTGTCAGTTTCAAGTTCAGAAGAGTGATGAAACAAATTAAAACCACTATTGTCATTTCTGTTTCAGTGTGTCAGTTTGTCAAATTCAGTAGTTTCGGTATGTCAATAAGAAATTTCTGTGTCAGTTTCATTGTGTCAGTTTCTAAATGTCAAAAATGGTCATTCATGTGAGTGTGTCAGACAGTATTCAGTGTGTCAGTTTGTGTCAGTTTGTTCTCTGTCAAATGTCTCAAAATCGTTTCCAGATAAAAAAGTGTGTCAGTTTCAGTGTGTCAGGTTTCTTGTCAGTGTGTCAAGTACTATCACAAAAGTTTTTGTGTCAGTGTGTCAGTTTGTGTTTCAGTTTTCTGCTACAGTGTTTCAGATATGTCAGTTTCAAAATGTGATCAAATTAAAACCACAGTTTTTCATCTGTGTCAGTGTGTCAGTTTCAAAATGTCTAGAAATTCAATGTGTCAGTTTCAGTTTTCTGTGTGTCATTTGAAATTCCAGTGTGTCAGTGGGTCAGTTTCTATTGTGTCAGTGTGTCTGTTTCTGTCAAATGTGACAAAATGGCAGTAATGAAGATTTTTCAAAATTACGGCACTATCTCTTGCAAATTCAAAACAAAAATGCTAGGCATTCATAATATTGCCTGTAGTATTCAAACAATGCTTAAAATGGTGTTAATGGACATTTTCAACCTACCGAAAAATGGCATTGGCAGACGTTGAATGGCTAGCACTTTTTTTTGTGTAAGTGAGAAGAGGACCTAGTAATGAAGATTTTTTTAAAAAAAGGCACTATCTCTTGCATATCAAAAATGCTAGGCATTCATGCTAGGCATTCATAAAAAGCTGGTTTCATAATCACTACTACTAATAAATTTTCTTTATACTATTAATATATTATTACAACAACAACAAAAAACATCTGTCTACTACTAGTACTCAAAGTAATAATAATTCTAGTTTTAAATGCCCAAAAAATGAGTTTGAAAGTCGCCAGTGAACCAACAACAACAAATGTCTAAAAATCAATAAAAAAAATAATAATAATAGAGCTTTAAAAAAAATTTTTGAAAAAACCTAAAATTGATACACTGATCACTACTAAAGTAGGCTAAAAAAAAGAGCACTTTCTATTCACTCACTAATACTACTAAATTTTCAACAACAACAACTACAACAACTACTACTACTACTACTACTACTACTACTACTAATAATAATAATAATAATAATAATAATAGTATTGATAATTTGAGTTTGAAAGTTTGTTCCCTGAACCATGGAGCACTGCTAAAAAAGAGCACTGCTGCTTAAAAAAAGAGCACTGCGGCCTAAGCACGGATCACTACTACTACCAAATTTTCTAGCACTACTAATACTACTATTACAACAACAACAACTACTACTACTACTGCTACTACTACTACTACTAATAATAATAATAATAGTATTAATAATAATTGAGTTTGAAAGTCGCCTAGGGCAGCATGGAGCATTGCTAAAAAAAAGCACTGCGCCTTAAAAAAGAGCACTGCGGCCTAAGCACGGATCACTACTACTACCAAATTTTCTAGCACTACTAATACTACTATTTATTACAACAACTACTACTACTACTACTACTACTACTACTACTACTACTAATAATAATAATAATAATAATAATAATTGAGTTTAAAAGTCGCCTAGGGCAGCATGGAGCATTGCTAAAAAAAGAGCACTGCGCCTTAAAAAAAGAGCACTGCGGCCTAAGCACGGATCACTACTACTACCAAATTTTCTAGCACTACTAATACTACTATTACAACAACAACTACTACTACTACTACTACTACTACTACTACTACTACTACTAATAATAATAATAATAATAATAATAATAATTGAGTTTGAAAGTCGCCTACTGAACCATGGAGCACTGCTAAAAAAACCGCACTGCTGCCTTAAAAAAGAGCACTGCGGCCTAAGCACCGATCACTACTACTACCAAATTTTCTAGCACTACTAATACTACTATTACAACAACAACAACTACTACTACTACTACTACTACTACTACTACTACTACTACTAATAATAATAATAATAATAGAGTTTGAAAGTCGCCTAGGGCAGCATGGAGCATTGCTAAAAAAGAGCACTGCGCCTTAAAAAAAAGAGCACTGCGGCCTAAGCACGGATCACTACTACTACCAAATTTTTTAGCACTACTAATACTACTATTACAACAACAACAACAACTACTACTACTACTACTACTAATAATAATAATAATAATAATAGTATTAATAATAATTGAGTTTGAAAGTCGCCTACTGAACCATGGAGCACTGCTAAAAAAAAAAAAAAACTGCGCCTTAAAAAAGAGCACTGCGGCCTAAGCACGGATCACTACTACTACCACATTTTATAGTACTACTAATGCTATTATTACAACAACTACTACTATTACTACTACTACTACTACTACTACTACTACTACTACTACTACTAGTATTAATAATAATTGAGTTTGAAAAGTTCAGAAGAGTGATGAAACAAATTAAACCCACATTTTCATCTGTCCCCAGCTTAGCTGATTCAATCCGTACTATAATTGTTAATATATTCTACCTCAGATTTATTCGAGAGCATTTGAAATGCCACGAAAAATGGTGAGCCATTTGAAACGACACTATAGGCCTACAAAGTCTTTCAGAAATCTGTTCTCTGTCAAATGTCTAAAAAAATCGAATGAGAGATAAAAAGGGTTAAAGAGAGCTGGTTTCTTGTATGCAAATTCTATAGACCACAAAAAATATTATATAACTGATACCCTGTTTGGCATTGGAGTATGCAAGGATTAGTGCTACAGTAGGCTATAGATATGCAATATTCAAAGAGTGATGAAACAAATTAAAACCACATTTTCATCTGTCCCCAGCTTAGCTCAGTCAAAAAGTACTAGAATTATCAATATATTCTAAATCAGTTTTATTCTAGAGCATTTGAAATGCCACGAAAAATGGTAAGCCATTTGAAACAACACTATAGGCCTACAAAGTCTTTCAGAAATCTGTTCTCTGTCAAATGTCTAAAAAATCGAATGAGAGATAAGAAAGGGTTAAAGAGCTGGTTTCTTGTATGCAAATTCTATAGACCACAAAAATATTATATAATTGATACCCTGGATTAGTGCTACAGTAGGCTATAGATATGCAAAATTCAAAAGAGTGATGAAACAAATAAAAACCACATTTTCATCTGTCCCCAGCTTAGCTCAGTCAAACAGTACTAGAATTATCAACATATTCTAAATCAATTTTATTCTAGAGCATTTGAAATGCCACAAAAAATGGTGACCCATTTGAAATGACACTATAGGCCTACAAAGTCTTTCAGAAATCTGTTCTCTGTCAAATGTCTAAAAAATCGTAATGAGAGATAAGAAGGGTTTAAGAGAGCTGGTTTCTTGTATGCAAATTCTATAGACCACAAAAATATTATATAATTGATACCCTGTTTGACATTGAGAATGCCAGGATTAGTGCTACAGTAGGCTATAGACATGCAAAATTCAGAAGAGTGATGAAACAAATTAAAACCACATTTTCATCTGTCCCGAGCTTAGCTCAGTCACACCATACTAGAAATGTCAATATATTCTACCTCAGTTTTATTCGAGAGCATTTGAAATGCCCAGAAAAATGGTGATTCATTTGAAACAACACTATAGGCCTACAAAGTCTTTCAGAAATCTGTTCTCTGTGAAATGTCTAAAAAATCGAATGAGAGATAAGAAAGGGTTTAAGAGAGCTGGCTTCTTGTATGCAAATTCTATAGACCACAAAAATATTATATAATTGATACCCTGTTTGACATTGTAGCATGCAAGGATTAGTGCTACAGTAGGCTATAGATATGCAAAATTCAGAAGAGTGATGAAACAAATTAAAACCACATTTTCATCTGTCCCGAGCTTAGCTCAGTCAAACCATACTAGAAATGTCAATATATTCTACCTCAGTTTTATTCGAGAGCATTTGAAATGCCCAGAAAAATGGTGATTCATTTGAAACAACACTATTGGCCTAAAAGTCTTTCAGAAATTTGTTCTCTGTCAAATGTCTAAAAAATCGAATGAGAGATAAGAAACAACTACTTAAGAGAGCTACTACTAATATGCAAATTTTATAGACCAAAAAATATTATATAATTGATAATTCTGTTTGACATTGTTTAATGCAAGGATTACTTGGTACTACTAATATTAATAATAATTGAGTGCTACAGTAGGCTAAAATATGCAAAATTCAGAAGAGTGATGAAACAAATTAAACTTTTCATTTTCATCTGTCCCTAGCTTAGCTGAGTCAAACCGTACTAAAATTGTAATAATATATTAATAATAATAGTTTAATAATAATTGAGTTTGAAATGCGCCTAAAAAATGCATGGAGCATTGCTGAAACAACACTATAAAAAAGAGCACTACAAAGTCTTTCAGAATCACTACTACTCAAATGTCTAAAAACTACTAATACTAGACAACATAAGAACAACTACTACTACTACTACTACTACTACTACTAAATAATAATAATAATATAATAATAATTAAAAAATTGAGTTTGAAAGTCGCCTAAGGCAGCAACCATGGAGCACTGCTAAAAAAGCGCACTGCTCCTTAAAAAAGAGCACTGCGGCCTGCACGATCACTACTACTACCAAATTTTCTAGCACTACTAATACTACTATTACAACAACAACAACTACTACTACTACTACTACTACTACTAATAATAATAATAATAATAATAGTATTAATAATAATTGAGTTTGAAAGTCGCCTACTGAACCATGGAGCACTGCTAAAAAAGCACTGCGCCTTAAAAAGAGCACTGCGGCCTAAGCACGGATCACTACTACTACAAAATTTTCTAGCACTACTAATACTACTATTACAACAACAACAACAACAACTACTACTACTACTACTACTACTACTACTACTAATAATAATAATAAAAGAGAATGGCATTGGCAGACGTGTGAATGGCTAGCACTTTTTTCTTGCAAAAAGAAGAGAGGACCTAATAATGAACATTTTTCAAAAATTAGTGCATCACTATCTCTTGCATAGCAAAAGTGCTAGGCATTCATAATATTGCCTGTAGTATTCCGTAATGCTTAAAATGGTGTTAATGGACATTTTCAACCTACCAGTGTGTCAGTGTGTCAGTTTCAGTGTGTCAGTGTGTCAGTTTCATTGTTTCAGTGTGTCAGTTTCTGTGTGTCAGTTTCAGGGTGTCAGTGTGCCAGTGTCGGGGTGTCAGCTTCTGTGTGTCAGTGTGTCAGTTTCAGTGTGTCAGTGTGTCAGTTTCAGTGTTTCAGTTTCAGTGTGTCAGTTTCAGTGTGTCAGCGATAATCAGTTTCAGTGTGTCAGTGTGTCCATTTTCAGTGTGTCAAGCTTGTCAGTTTCAGTGTGTCAGTTTCAGTGTGTCAGTGTGTCAGTTTCAGTGTGTCAAAATGTCAGTGTTTCAGTGTGTCAGATTCAGTGTGTCAGTGTGTCAGTTTCAATGTCGCGTCATTGTGTCCAGTTCCAGTGTGACAGTTTCAGTGTGTCAGTTTGTCGGTTTCAGTGTGTCAGTTTGTCAGTGTGTCAGTTTCAGTGTGTCAATGTGTCAGTTTCTTGTGTCAGTTTCAGTGTGTCAGTTTCAGTGTGTCAGTTTCAGTGTGTCAGTGTGACAGTATCAGTGTGTCAGTGTGTCAGTTTCAGTGTTTCAGTGTGTCAGTTTCCGTGTGTCTGTGTGTCAGTTTCAGTGTGTCAGTGTGTCAGTTTCAGTGTGTCAGTGTGTCAGTTTCTGTGTGTCAGTGTGTCAGTTTCAGTGTGTCAGTGTGTCAGTTTCAGTGTGTCAGTAGGTCAGTTTTAGTGTGTCAGTGTGTCAGTTTCAGTGTGTCAGTTTCTGTGTGTCAGTTTCAGTGTGTCTGTGTGTCAGTTTCAGTGTGTCAGTGGGTCAGTTTCATTGTGTCAGTGTGTCAGTTTCAGTGTGACAGTGTGGCAATTCAATGAAGATTTTTCAAAAATTACGGCACTATCTCTTGCATATCAAAAATTAGCTAGGCATTCATAATATTGCCTGTGGTATTCCGTAGTGCTTAAAATGGTGTTAATGGGCATTTTCAACCTACCGACAATGGCATTGGCAGACGTGCAAATGGCTAGCACTTTTTCTGACAAGTGAAGAGGACCTAGTAATGAAGATTTTTAAAAAAAATTAGGGCACTATCTCTTGCATATCAAAAGTGCTAGGCATTCATAATATTGCCTGTGGTATTCCGTAATGCTTAAAATGGTGTTAATGGACATTTTCAACCTACCGAAAATGGCATTGGCAGACGTGTGAATAGCTTCTAGCACTTTTTCTGAAGAAGAGGACCTAGTAATGAAGATTTTCAAAAACTAGGGCACTATCTCTTGCATATCAAAAGTGCTAGGCATTCATAATATTCATAATCACTACTACTACCAAATTTTCTAGCACTACTATTATTATTATTACAACAACAACAACAACTACTACTACTACTACTACTAATAATAATAATAATAATAGTTTTAATAATAATTGAGTTTGAAAGTCGCCTACTGAACCATGGAGCACTGCTAAAAAAAAGCGCACTGCGCCTAAAAAAAGAGCACTGCGGCCTAAGCACCGATCACTACTACTACCAAATTTTCTAGCACTACTAATAATACTACTATTACAACAACAACAACTACTACTACTACTACTACTACTACTACTAATAATAATAATAATAATAAATTAATAATAATTGAGTTTGAAAGTCGCCTACTGAACCATGGAGCACTGCTAAAAAATTGAGTTTGAAAAGCACTGCTCCTTAAAAAAGAGCACTGCGGCCTAAGCACGGATCACTACTACTACAAATTTTCTAGCACTACTAATACTACTATTACAACAACAACAACAACTACTACTACTACTACTACTACTAATAATAATAATAATAATAATAATATTAATAATAATTGAGTTTGAAAGTCGCCTAGGGCAGCATGGAGCATTGCTAAAAAAGAGCACTGCGCCTTAAAAAAAAATGCACTGCGGCCTAAGCACGGATCACTACTACTACCAAATTTTCTAGCACTACTAATACTACTATTTATTACAACAACAACTACTACTACTACTACTACTACTACTACTAATAATAATAATAATAAATAATAATATTAATAATAATTGAGTTTGAAAGTCGCCTACTGAACCATGGAGCACTGCTAAAAAAAGAGCACTGCGCCTTAAAAAGAGCACTGCGCCTGCCTAAGCACGGATCACTACTACTACCAAATTTTCTAGCACTACTAATACTACTATTACAACAACAACTAACTACTACTACTACTACTACTACTACTACTACTACTAATAATAAATAATAATAATATTAATAATAATTGAGTTTGAAAGTCGCCTACTGAACCATGGAGCATTGCTAAAAAAAAGCACTGCTCCTTAAAAAAGAGCACTGCGGCCTAAGCACGGATCACTACTACTACCAAATTTTTTAGCACACTACTAATACTACTATTACAACAACAACAACAACTACTACTACTACTACTACTACTAATAATAATAATAATAATAATAATAATAGTAATAATAATTGAGTTTGAAAGTCGCCTACTGAACCATGGAGCACTGCTAAAAAAGCGCACTGCGCCTTAAAAAAGAGCACTGCGGCCTAAGCACGGATCACTACTACTACCACATTTTATAGTACTACTAATGCTATTATTACAACAACTACTACTATTACTACTACTACTACTACTACTACTACTACTACTACTACTACTACTAGTATTAATAATAATTGAGTTTGAAAAGTTCAGAAGAGTGATGAAACAAATTAAACCCACATTTTCATCTGTCCCCAGCTTAGCTGATTCAATCCGTACTATAATTGTTAATATATTCTACCTCAGATTTATTCGAGAGCATTTGAAATGCCACGAAAAATGGTGAGCCATTTGAAACGACACTATAGGCCTACAAAGTCTTTCAGAAATCTGTTCTCTGTCAAATGTCTAAAAAATCGAATGAGAGATAAGAAAGGGTTAAAGAGAGCTGGTTTCTTGTATGCAAATTCTATAGACCACAAAAATATTATATAACTGATACCCTGTTTGGCATTGGAGTATGCAAGGATTAGTGCTACAGTAGGCTATAGATATGCAATATTCAAAAGAGTGATGAAACAAATTAAAACCACATTTTCATCTGTCCCCTGCTTAGCTCAGTCAAAAGTACTAGAATTATCAATATATTCTAAATCAGTTTTATTCTAGAGCATTTGAAATGCCACGAAAAATGGTAAGCCATTTGAAACGACACTATAGGCCTACAAAGTCTTTCAGAAATCTGCTCTCTGTCAAATGTCTAAAAAATCGAATGAGAGATAAGAAAGGGTTAAAGAGAGCTGGTTTCTTGTATGCAAATTCTATAGACCACAAAAATATTATATAATTGATACCCTGGATTAGTGCTACAGTAGGCTATAGATATGCAAAATTCAAAAGAGTGATGAAACAAATAAAAACCACATTTTCATCTGTCCCCAGCTTAGCTCAGTCAAACAGTACTAGAATTATCAACATATTCTGCCTCAATTTTATTCTCTAGAGCATTCGAAATGCCACAAAATATGGTGACCCATTTGAAATGACACTATAGGCCTACAAAGTCTTTCAGAAATCTGTTCTCTGTCAAATGTCTAAAAATCGTATGAGAGATAAGAAGGGATTTAAGAGAGCTGGTTTCTTGCCATAGACCACAAAATTATTATATAATTGATACCCTGTTTGACATTGGAGAATGCCAGGATGTCTGCTACAGTAGGCTATAGACATGCAAAATTCAGAAGAGTGATGAAACAAATTAAAACCACATTTTCATCTGTCCCGAGCTTAGCTCAGTCACACCATACTAGAAATGTCAATATATTCTACCTCAGTTTTATTCGAGAGCATTTGAAATGCCCAGAAAAATGGTGATTCATTTGAAACAACACTATTGGAAGTCTTTCAGAAATCTGTTCTCTGTGAAATGTCTAAAAAATCGAATGAGAGATAAGAAAGGGTTTAAGAGAGCTGGCTTCTTGTATGCAAATTCTATAGACCACAAAAATATTATATAATTGATACCCTGTTTGACATTGTAGCATGCAAGGATTAGTGCTACAGTAGGCTATAGATATGCAAAATTCAGAAGAGTGATGAAACAAATTAAACCCACATTTTCATCTGTCCCCAGCTTAGCTGAGTCAAACCGTACTAGAATTGTTAATATATTCTACCTCAGTTTTATTCGAGAGCATTTGAAATGCCCCGAAAAATGGTGAGCGATTTGAAACAACACTATAGGCCTACAAAGTCTTTCAGAAATTTGTTCTCTGTCAAATGTCTAAAAAATCGAATGAGAGATAAGAACAACTACTACTACTACTAATACTGCTACTACTAAAAAGATATCAATAATAAAATTCAGGTTGAAAGTCGTTTAAGGCAGCAGGGGCACTGCTAAGAAAAAAAGGCGCATGGTGCATGAAATCGTGTTATTACAACAACAACAACTACTACTACTACTACTACTACTACTACTACTACTACTACTACTACTACTAATAATAATAATAATAATAATAATTGAGTTTGAAAGTCGCCTACTAACATGGAGCACTGCTAAAAAAAGTGCACTACGCCTTAAAAAAAAAGAGCACTGCGGCCTAGGCACGGATCACTACTACTACAAAATTTTCTAGCACTACTAATACTACTATTACAACAACAACAACAACAACTACTACTACTACTACTACTACTACTACTACTACTACTACTACTACATAATAATAATAATAATAATAATAATAATAGTATTAATAATAATTGAGTTTGAAAGTCGCCTACTACAGCATGGAGCACTGCTAAAAAAAAAGCGCACTGCATTAAAAAAAGAGCACTGCGGCCTAAGCACGGATCACTACTACTACAAATTTTCTAGCACTACTAATACTACTATTACAACAACAACAACTACTACTACTACTACTACTACTACTACTACTACTACTAATAATAATAATAATAGTATTAATAATAATTGAGTTTGAAAGTCGCCTACTGAACCATGGAGCACTGCTAAAAAAAGCGCACTGCATTTAAAAAAGAGCACTGTGGCCTAAGCACGGATCACTACTACT
>JACLAT010000196.1:5000-10000 GCA_018105865.1 Metaphire vulgaris | reverse complement strand
AGAAAAAAGGCGCATGGTGCATGAAATCGTGTTATTACAACAACAACAACAACAACTTACTACTACTACTACTACTACTACTACTACTACTACTACTACTACTACTACTACTAATATTAATAATAATTGAGTTTGAAAGTCGCCTACTGCAGCATGGAGCACTGCTAAAAAAAGTGCACTACGCCTTAAAAAAAGAGCACTGCGGCCTAGGCACGGAACACTACTACTATTACATTTTCTAGCACTACTAATACTATTATTACAACAACAACAACAACAACTACTACTACTACTACTACTACTACTACTACTACTACTAATAATAATAATAATAATAATAATAATAATAATAATAATAGTATTAATAATAATTGAGTTTGAAAGTCGCCTACTACAGCATGGAGCACTGCTAAAAAAAGCGCACTGCGCCTTAAAAAAAGAGCACTGCGGCCTAAGCACGGATCACTACTACTACCAAATTTTCTAGCACTACTAATACTACTATTACAACAACAACAACTACTACTACTACTACTACTACTACTACTACTAATAATAATAATAATAATAGTATTAATAATAATTGAGTTTGAAAGTCGCCTACTGAACCATGGAGCACTGCTAAAAAAAGCGCACTGCGCCTTAAAAAAGAGCACTGCGGCCTAAGCACGGATCACTACTACTACCAAATTTTCTAGCACTACTAATACTACTATTACAACAACAACAACAAACTACTACTACTACTACTACTACTACTACTACTAATAATAATAATAATATAATAATAATAATTGAGTTTGAAAGTCGCCTAGGAAGCATGGAGCATTGCTAAAAAAAGAGCACTTTTCATCTGTAAAAAAGAGCACTGCGGCCTAAGCACGGATCACTACTACTACCAAATTTTTCTAGCACTACTAATTATACTATTATTACAACAACAACTACTACTACTACTACTGACACTACTACTACTACTACTACTACTGTCAAACTAAAAATCGAATGAGATAAAAAAGAGACTGGGTTTCTTGGCACTACTACTACAAAATATTATATAATATTTTTTCTTTGAAAAGTTCAGAAGAGTGCTACAGTAGGCTATAGATGAAAGAGTGATGAAACAAATTAAAACCACATTTTCATCTGTCCCCAGCTTAGCTGATTCAATCAAATACTATAATTGTTAATATATTCTACCTCAGATTTATTCTAGAGCATTTGAAATGCCACGAAAAATGGTGAGCCATTTGAAACGACACTATAGGCCTACAAAGTCTTTCAGAAATCTGTTCTCTGTCAAATGTCTAAAAAATCGAATGAGAGATAAGAAAGGGTTAAAGAGAGCTGGTTTCTTGTATGCAAATTCTATAGACCACAAAAAATATTATATAACTGATACCCTGTTTGGCATTGGAGTATGCAAGTTAGTGCTACAGTAGGCTATAGATATGCAATATTCAAAAGAGTGATGAAACAAATTAAAACCACATTTTCATCTGTCCCCAGCTTAGCTCAGTCAAAAAGTACTAAAGTACTAGAATTGTTAATATATTCTACCTCAGTTTTATTCTAGAGCATTTGAAATGCCACGAAAAATGGTGAGCATTTGAAACAACACTATAGGCCTACAAAGTCTTTCAGAAATCTTGTTCTCTGTCAAATGTCTAAAAAATCGAATGAGAGATAAGAAAATGGGTTAACTACTGGTTTCTACAAATTCTATAGAGACTACAAAAATAAAATAATTGATACCAGTGTAGTCACAGTAATGCAAAATTTCAAGAGTGATGAAACAAATTAAAACCACATTTTCATCTGTCCCCTACTTAGCTCAGTCAAACAGTACTAGAAATGTTCAATATATTCTAAAAAAAGTTTTATTGGCTAAGTTTCAATGTGAAATTGTTGAAACAACATATTAAGCATGAAATTTGTTCTGTTCTCTGTCAAAATGTCTAAAAATCGAAATAAGACAGATAGGCTTCTAATATTCTAATCACTACTACTACTAATTTTCTACACTACTAATACTACTATTACAACAACAAAAAATCTAATACTACTACTAATAATAATAATAATAATAATAGTATTAATAATAATTGAGTTTGAAAGTCGCCTGCTGAACAGAAATGGAGCACTGCTAAAAAAGAAATTACTAGAACAATATATTCGCCTTTAAAAGAGCACTGCGCCCTAGTAAAATGGGATCACTACTACTACCAAAAAGTCTTTCTAGCACTACTAATAAAAATCTATTACAACAACAACAACAACTACTACTACTACTACTACTACTACTACTACTAATAAATAAATAATAATAATAATAATATTAATAATAATTGAGTTTGAAAGTCGCCTACTGAACATGGAGCATTGCTAAAAAAAGAGCACTGCGCCTTAAAAAAAGAGCACTGCGGCCTAAGCACGGATCACTACTACTACCAAATTTTCTAGCACTACTAATACTACTATTTATTAACAACAACAACTACTACTACTACTACTACTACTACTACTACTACTAATAATAATAATAATAATAATAATAATAATAATGAGTTTGAAAGTCGCCTAGGGAAGCATGGAGCACTGCTAAAAAAGCACACTGCGCCTAAAAAAAGAGCACTGCGGCCTAAGCACGGATCACTACTACTACCAAATTTTCTAGCACTACTAATACTACTATTACAACAACAACAACTACTACTACTACTACTACTACTACTACTACTACTAATAATAATAATAATAATAATAGTATTAATAATAATTGAGTTTGAAAGTCGCCTACTGAACCATGGAGCACTGCTAAAAAAAACCACTGCTCCTTAAAAAAAGAGCACTGCGGCCTAAGCACCGATCACTACTACTACCAAATTTTCTAGCACTACTAATACTACTATTACAACAACAACAACTACTACTACTACTACTACTACTACTACTACTACTACTACTAATAATAATAATATTAATAATAGAGTTTGAAAGTCGCCTAGGGCAGCATGGAGCATTGCTAAAAAAAGAGCACTGCGCCTTAAAAAAAGAGCACTGCGGCCTAAGCACGGATCACTACTACTACCAAATTTTTAGCACTACTAATACTACTATTACAACAACAACAACAACTAACTACTACTACTACTACTAATAATAATAATAATAATAATAATAATATTAATAATAATTGAGTTTGAAAGTCGCCTACTGAACCATGGAGCACTGCTAAAAAAGCGCACTGCGCCTTAAAAAAGAGCACTGCGGCCTAAGCACGGATCACTACTACTACCACATTTTATAGTACTACTAATGCTATTATTACAACAACTACTACTACTACTACTACTACTACTACTACTACTACTACTACTACTACTACTACTACTACTAGTATTAATAATAATTGAGTTTGAAAAGTTCAGAAGAGTGATGAAACAAATTAAACCCACATTTTCATCTGTCCCCAGCTTAGCTGATTCAATCCGTACTATAATTGTTAATATATTCTACTCAGATTTATTCGAGAGCATTTGAAATGCCACGAAAAATGGTGAGCCATTTGAAACGACACTATAGGCCTACAAAGTCTTTCAGAAATCTGTTCTCTGTCAAATGTCTAAAAATCGAATGAGAGATAAGAAAAGGGTTAAAGAGAGCTGGTTTCTTGTATGCAAATTCTATAGACCACAAAAATATTATATAACTGATACCCTGTTTGGCATTGGAGTATGCAAGGATTAGTGCTACAGTAGGCTATAGATATGCAATATTCAAAAGAGTGATGAAACAAATTAAAACCACATTTTCATCTGTCCCCTGCTTAGCTCAGTCAAAAAGTACTAGAATTATCAATATATTCTAAATCAGTTTTATTCTAGAGCATTTGAAATGCCACGAAAAATGGTAAGCCATTTGAAACGACACTATAGGCCTACAAAGTCTTTCAGAAATCTGCTCTCTGTCAAATGTCTAAAAAATCGAATGAGAGATAAGAAAGGGTTAAAGAGAGCTGGTTTCTTGTATGCAAATTCTATAGACCACAAAAATATTATATAATTGATACCCTGGATTAGTGCTACAGTAGGCTATAGATATGCAAAATTCAAAAGAGTGATGAAACAAATAAAAACCACATTTTCATCTGTCCCCAGCTTAGCTCAGTCAAACAGTACTAGAATTATCAACATATTCTGCCTCAATTTTATTCTAGAGCATTCGAAATGCCACAAAATATGGTGACCCATTTGAAATGACACTATAGGCCTACAAAGTCTTTCAGAAATCTGTTCTCTGTCAAATGTCTAAAAAATCGTATGAGAGATAAGAAGGGATTTAAGAGAGCTGGTTTCTTGCCATAGACCACAAAATTATTATATAATTGATACCCTGTTTGACATTGGAGAATGCCAGGATGTCTGCTACAGTAGGCTATAGACATGCAAAATTCAGAAGAGTGATGAAACAAATTAAAACCACATTTTCATCTGTCCCGAGCTTAGCTCAGTCACACCATACTAGAAATGTCAATATATTCTACCTCAGTTTTATTCGAGAGCATTTGAAATGCCCAGAAAAATGGTGATTCATTTGAAACAACACTATTGGAAGTCTTTCAGAAATCTGTTCTCTGTGATGAAATGTCTAAAATCGAATGAGAGATAAGAAAGGGTTTAAGAGAGCTGGCTTCTTGTATGCAAATTCTATAGACCACAAAAATATTATATAATTGATACCCTGTTTGACATTGTAGCATGCAAGGATTAGTGCTACAGTAGGCTATAGATATGCAAAATTCAGAAGAGTGATGAAACAAATTAAACCCACATTTTCATCTGTCCCCAGCTTAGCTGAGTCAAACCGTACTAGAATTGTTAATATATTCTACCTCAGTTTTATTCGAGAGCATTTGAAATGCCCCGAAAAATGGTGAGCGATTTGAAACAACACTATAGGCCTACAAAGTCTTTCAGAAATTTGTTCTCTGTCAAATG
>JACLAT010000195.1:42500-46320 GCA_018105865.1 Metaphire vulgaris | reverse complement strand
GGTTACTCTCTAAAGCCCCACTTTACGGATCCTACTACCACATTTTCTAGCACTACTAATACTATTATTACAACAACAACTACTACTACTACTACTACTACTACTACTAATAATATTAATAATAATTGAGTTTGAAAGTCGCCTACTGCAGCATGGAAACACTGCTAAAAAAGTGAACTCATGCCAAAAAAGAGCACACTGAGCCTAAGCACGGATCACTACTACACCACATTTTCTAGCACTACTAATACTACTATTACAACAGTTTTGAGAAAGCACTACTAGGGCAGCATGGGTACTACTATTGCTATAGTAGGCTATAGAAAAGTAATTAATAATAGCATCCGATATTTTCTTGTGTCCCCATCCATAGGTTTAGGGAGCACATGGAGCACTGTTTAAAAAAAAGGCACTGCGCCTTGAAAACAGCACCTGACTTTTCAGGAATCACTACTACTATTATTTTTCTTAGCACTACTACGACAACACTACTACTACTACTACTACTACTACTACTAATAACAATAATAACAATAATAGTATTAATAATAATTGAGTTTAGAAGTCTACTGCAGCATGAAGCACTGCTAAAAAAACGACTGCCCCACTCTAAAAAGATCCACTGTGCCCTAAACACGGATCACTACTACTACCACATTTTTCTAGCACTACTAATACTATTATTACAACAACAACTACTACTACTACTACTACTACTATACTAATAATACTAGTACAAATAATAATAATAATAATGAGTTTGAAAATCACCTAAGCGGCATGGAGCACTGCTAAAAAAGCACAGTGCACCATAAAAAGAGCACTGCGCCTAAAGCCACGGATCACTACTACTACCACATTTTCTAGCACTACTAATACTACTATTACAACAACAACAACTACTACTACTACTACTACTACTAATAATACTACTACTAATATTATGACGTTGAGTTTTGAATAGTCATCTAGGAGATCCATCCAACACTGCTAAAAAGAGCACTAGGCCTATAAAAAAACCGCATTCTTCAATTTCGATCTACTAAACGCATTTTCTTCTACTATTACAACAACAACCACTACTACTAGTACTTTTTGCTATAATACTAATAATAATAATAATACTAATAATAGTTTTCCTTAATCCCCATCTGAGTTTGAAAGTCGCCTGCGGCATAGCATGGAGCACTGCTAAAATGGGCACTGCACCATCCACACTGCACTGATTAGGTCTATAGGCAAACATCACTACTATTCCACATTTTCAACAGACTCTAACAGAGGGTTCATCACATTTGCAACATTTACTACTACTACTACTACTAAGAAATAATATTAATAAAACGAGTTTTCAATAATAATAAAAGACAGTCCCCATCTCATGGTTTAGACATCTGCTAATAATGGGCACTTTCTTGCCAAAAAAGCCCCCACTGAAACAGCCTAAACATTTTCAATCACTACTACTATTTTTTTCTAGCACTACTACTACAACAACTACTACTACAACTACTACTACTAAGAACTAATAACTAATACTATTTACTACTAATAATAATAATTGAGTTTGAAAGTCACCTTTTGCTTGCATGGAGCACTGCTAAAAAGCGCACTTTCAAAAAAAGGCACTGCAGCCTAGCACGGATCACTACTACTACCACATTTTCTAGGCACCACTAAAACTATTATTACAACAGCTACTACTACTAGTAGTAGTACAAATAATAATAATAATAATAGTATTTAATAATAATTGAGTAGTAAAGTCACCTACTGCAGCATGGAGCACTGCTAAAAAAACGTTGTTGTTGCTGCCTAAGCACGGATCACTACTACTACCACATTTTCTAGCACTACTAATACTATTATTACAACAACAACTACTACTACTACTACTTTTTTTACTACTACTATTACTACTACTAATATTAATTATAATTGAGTTTGAAAGTCGCCTAATTTTTATGGAGCACTGCTAAAAAAGCGCTTTAAAAAGACCTGCGGCCTAAGCACGGATCACTACTACTACCAGTTTTCTAGCACTACCAATACTATTATTACAACAACAACAACAACAACAACTACTACACTACTACTACTACTGCTACAAATAATAATAATAATAATAATAATAATAATAGTATTAATAATAATTGAGTTTTGAAAGTCACCTACTGCAGCATGGAGCACTGCTAAAAAAGCGCACTGGGCGCTCTAAAAAAAGAGCACTGCGGCCTAAACACGGATCACTACTACTACCACATTTTCTAGCACTACTAATACTATTATTACAACAACTACTACTACTACTACTACTAATAATAATAATAATAATAATAATAATAATAATAATTGAGTTTGAAAGTCGTTCAAAGAGTGATGAAACAAATTAAACCCACATTTTCATCTGTCCCCAGCTTAGCTCAGTCAAGCAGTACTAGAATTATCAATATATTCTAAATCAGTTTTATTCTAGAGCATTTGAAATGCCACAAAAATGGTGACCATTTGAAACGACACTATAGGCCTACAAAGTCTTTCAGAAATCTGTTCTCTGTCAAATGCCTAAAAAAATCGAATGAGAGATAAGAACGGGTTAAAGAGAGCTGGTTTCTTGTATGCAAATTCTATAGACCACAAAAAATATTATATAATTGATACCTGTTTGGCATTGAAGTATGCAAGGATTAGTGCTACAGTAGGCTATAGATATGCAAAATTCAAAGTGATGAAACAAATTAAAACCACATTTTCATCTGTCCCCAGCTTAGATCAGTCAAACAGTACTAGAATTATCAACATATTCTGCCTCAATTTTATTCTAGAGCATTGAAATGCCACAAAATATGGTGACCCATTTGAAATTACACTATAGGCCTACAAAGTCTTCCAAAAATCTGTTCTATGTCAAATGCCTAAAAAAATCGAATGAGAGATAATCAGGGATTTAAGAGAGCTGATTTCTTGCTATAGACCACAAAAAATATTATATAATTGATACCCTGTTTGACATTGGAGAATGCAAGGATGTGTGCTACAGTAGGCTATAGACATGCAAAATTCAGAAGAGTGATGAAAGAAATTAAAACCACATTTTCATCTGTCCCCAGCTTAGCTCTGTCAAACAGTACTAGAAATATCAATATATTCTAAATCAGTTTTATTCTAGAGCATTTGAAATGCCATGAAAAAATGGTGAGCCATTTGAAACGACACTATAGGCCTACAAAGTCTTTCAGAAATCTGTTCTCTGTCAAATGTCTAAAAAATCACTGAGAGATAAGAAGGGTTTAAGAGAGCTGGTTTCTTGCCATAGACCACAAAATTATTATATAATTGATACCCTGTTTGACATTGGAGAATGCAAGGATGTGTGCTACAGTAGGCTATAGACATGCAAAATTCAGAAGAGTGATGAAACAAGTTAAAACCACATTTTCATCTGTCGAGCTTAGCTCAGTCAAAATATACTAGAAATGTCAATATATTCTACCTCAGTTTTATTAAGAGCATTTGAAATGCCCCGAGAAATGGTGAGCCATTTGAAACAACACTATTGGAAGTCTTTCAGAAATCTGTTCTCTGTCAAATGTCTAAAAAAATCGAATGAGAGATAAGAAGGGGTTTAAGAGAGCTGGCTTCTTGTATGCAAATTCTATAGACCACAAAATATTATATAATTGATACCCTGTTTGACATTGCAGCATGCAAGGATTAGTGCTACAGTAGGCTATAGATATGCAAAATTCAGAAGAGTGATGAAACAAATTAAACCCACATTTTCATCTGTCCCCAGCTTAGCTGAGTCAAAACGTACTAG
>JACLAT010000195.1:22500-40000 GCA_018105865.1 Metaphire vulgaris | reverse complement strand
TTTTCTAGCACTACTAATACTATTATTACAACAACAACAACTACTACTACTACTACTACTACTACTACTACTATTAATAATAATTGAGTTTGAAAGTCGCCTACTGCAGCATGGAAACTGCTAAAAAAAGTGAACTGCCACTAAAAAGAGCACTGCGGCCTAAGCACGGATCACTACTACCACCATTTTTCTAGCACTACTAATACTACTATTACAACAGTTTGAAAGCAGCCTAGGGCAGCATGGAGCACTATTGCTATAGTAGGCTATAAAAAGAGTAATTAAACGAATTCAATCCGCATTTTCTTGTGTCCCCATCCCATTAAGGGCAGCATGGAGCACTGTTTAAAAAAGCACACTGCGCCTTGAAAAAACAGCACTCCGACTTAAGCAGGAATCACTACTACTACGACTTTTTCTAGCACTACTAATTCTACAACAACAACTACTACTACTACTACTACTACTAATAATAATAATAATAATAATAGTATTAATAATAATTGAGTTTTGAAAGTAGCCTAGGGCAGCATGAAGCACTGCTAAAAAAACATTTTCTGCGCCTCTAAAAAAAGCCACTGTGCCTAAACACGGATCACTACTACTACCACATTTTGTAGCACTAATAATAATACTATTACAACAACAACTACTACAAATACTAGTACAAAATAATAATAATAATAATAATAGTATTAATAATAATTGAGTTTGAAAGTAGCCTAGGCCAGCATGGAGCACTGCTAAAAAAAGCTCACTGCGCCATAAAAAAGAGCACTGCGCCTAAGCACGGATCACTACTACTACCACATTTTCTAGCACAACTAATACTACTATTACAACAACAACAACAGCTACTACTACTACTACTACCACTACTACTACTAATAATAATTAAACAGCCGCAATAATCATCTGCGGAGATCCATCCACACACTGCTACTAGGCCTATAGGCAAACTGTATCTTCAATCCCGATATTCTACTCAACAGAGAGGTCATCCACATTTACGCTTTAGTAGTACTTTTGCTATAGTAGGCTATAGAGAAGAGTAATGAAACGAATTCAATCCACATTTTCTTGTGTCCCCATCTCCATGGTGTCAAACCGTACTGCGGCATAGCCATCGGTTTAGAGCCATTTCCGCACTGCCGAGATCCATCCACACTGCTAAAAAAGCAGTTAGGTCTATAAAAAAACAGTAACTTCAATCCCGATATTCCGATGAAATTCAACAGACTCTAACAGAGGTTCATCCACATTTACGCTTTAGTAGTACTATTGCTATATAGTAGGCTATAGAAGAGTAATGAAACCACAATTCAATCCACATTTTCTTCTGTCCCCATCTCATAGGTTTAGGGCATCATGGAGCACTGTTTAAAAAAAGCGCCTGCGCCTTGAAAAAACAGCTCTGCGACTTAAAGCAGGAATCTACTACTACGACTTTTCTAGCACTACTACTACAACAACTAATACTACTACTGTTACTACTAAGAACAATAATAATAGTATTAATAATAATTGAGTTTGAAAGTCACCTGCTGCAGCATGGAGCACTGCTAAAAAAGCGCTCGCCTTAAAAAAAAAGGCACTGCAGCCTTATTATCACTACTACAACCACATTTTTCTAGCACTACTAAAACTATTATTACAACAACTACTACTACTACTAGTAGTACAAATAATAATAATAATAATAGTATTAATAATAATTGAGTTTGAAAGTCACCTACTGCAGCATGGAGCACTGCTAAAAAAAAAGCACTGCGCCTTAAAAAGAGCACTGCTGCCTAAGCACGGATCAACTACTACCACATTTTCTAGCACTACTAATACTATTATTACAACAACAACTACTACTACTACTACTACTACTATTACTACTACTAATATTTAATTATAATTGAGTTTGAAAGTCGCCTAAGGGGCATGGAGCACTGCTAAAAAAGCGACTGCGCCTTAAAAAAAACACTGCGGCAAGCACGGATCACTACTACTACAACATTTTCTAGCACTACTAATACTATTATTACAACAACAACAACTACTACTACTACTACTACTACTACTAATACTAATACTAATAATAATAGTATAATAATAATTGAGTTTGAAAGTCGTCTAGGGCAGCATGGAACACTGTTAAAAAAGAGCACTGCGCCTTAAAAAGAGCACTGCGGCTAAGCACGGATCACTACTACTACCACATTTTCTAGCACTACTAATACTATTATTACAACAACAACAACAACAACTACTACTACTACTACTACTACTACTAGTACAAATAATAATAATAATAATAATAATAATAATAGTATTAATAATAATTGAGTTTGAAAGTCACCTACTGCAGCATGGAGCACTGCTAAAAAAAGCGCACTGCCTTAAAAAAAAAGAGCACTGCGGCCTAAAACACGGATCACTACTACTACCACATTTTTCTAGCACTACTAATACTATTATTACAACAACTACTACTACTACTAATAATAATAATAATAATAATAATAATAATAATAATAATTGAGTTTGAAAAGTTCAGAAGAGTGATGAAACAAATTAAACCCACATTTTCATCTGTCCCAGCTTAGCTCAGTCAAACAGTACTAGAATTATCAATATATTCTAAATCAGTTTTATTCTAGAGCATTTGAAATGCCACGAAAAATGGTGAGCCATTTGAAAACAACACTATAGGCCTACAAAGTCTTTCAGAAATCTGTTCTCTGTCAAATGTCTAAAAATCGAATGAGAGATAAGAAAGGGTTAAAGAGGCTGGTTTCTTGTATGCAAATTCTATAGACCACAAAAATATTATATAATTGATACCTGTTTGGCATTGAAGTATGCAAGGATTAGTGCTACAGTAGGCTATAGATATGCAAAATTCAAAGAGTGATGAAACAAATTAAAACCACATTTTCATCTGTCCCCAGCTTAGATCAGTCAAACAGTACTAGAATTATCAACATATTCTGCCTCAATTTTATTCTAGAGCATTTGAAATGCCAAAAATATGGTGACCCATTTGAAATTACACTATAGGCCTACAAAGTCTTCCAAAAATCTGTTCTATGTCAAATGCCTAAAAAATCGAATGAGAGATAATCAGGGATTTAAAGAGGCTGATTTCTTGCTATAGACCACAAAAATTATTATATAATTGATACCCTGTTTGACATTGGAGAATGCAAGGATGTGTGCTACAGTAGGCTATAGACATGCAAAATTCAGAAGAGTGATGAAAGAAATTAAAACCACATTTTCATCTGTCCCCAGCTTAGCTCTGTCAAACAGTACTAGAAATATCAATATATTCTAAATCAGTTTTATTCTAGAGCATTTGAAATGCCATGAAAAATGGTGAGCCATTTGAAACGACACTATAGGCCTACAAAGTCTTTCAGAAATCTGTTCTCTGTCAAATGTCTAAAAAATCGTATGAGAGATAAGAAGGGATTTAAGAGAGCTGGTTTCTTGCCATAGACCACAAAATTATTATATAATTGATACCCTGTTTGACATTGGAGAATGCAAGGATGTGTGCTACAGTAGGCTATAGACATGCAAAATTCAGAAGAGTGATGAAACAAGTTAAAACCACATTTTCATCTGTCCCGAGCTTAGCTCAGTCAAAATATACTAGAAATGTCAATATATTCTACCTCAGTTTTATTCGAGAGCATTTGAAATGCCCAGAAAAATGGTGAGCCATTTGAAACAACACTATTGGAAGTCTTTCAGAAATCTGTTCTCTGTGAAATGTCTAAAAAATCGAATGAGAGATAAGAAAGGGTTTAAGAGAGCTGGCTTCTTGTATGCAAATTCTATAGACCACAAAAATATTATATAATTGATACCCTGTTTGACATTGTAGCATGCAAGGATTAGTGCTACAGTAGGCTATAGATATGCAAAATTCAGAAGAGTGATGAAACAAATTAAACCCACATTTTCATCTGTCCCCAGCTTAGCTGAGTCAAAACGTACTAGAATTGTTAATATATTCTACCTCAGTTTTATTCTAGAGCATTTGAAATGCCCCAAAAATGGTGAGCGATTTGAAACAACACTATAGGCCTACAAAGTCTTTCAGAAATTTGTTCTCTGTCAAATGTCTAAAAAAATCGAATGAGAGATAAGAACAACAACTACTACTAGTAATACTGCTACTACTAAAAGATATCAATAATAAAATTCAGGTTGAAAGTCGTTTAGGGCAGCAGAGGGACTGCTAAGAAAAAAGGCACATGGTGCATGAAATCAACTTATTACAACAACAACTACTACTAATATTAATAATAATTGAGTTTGAAAGTCGCCTACTGCAGCATGGAGCACTGCTAAAAAAAGCGGACTGCACCTTAAAAAGAGCATTGCGGCCTAAGCACGGATCACTACTACTACCACATTTTCTAGCACTACTAATACTATTATTACAACAACAACAACTACTACTACTACTAGTACTAATAATAATAATAATAATATAATAATAATAATAATAATAATAATTGAATTTGAAAGTCGCCTGCTGCATGTAGCACTGCAAAAAAAGCACTGCTTAAAAAAGAGCACTGCGGCCTAAGCACGGATCACTACTACTACCACATTTTCTAGCACTACTAATACTATTATTACAACAACAACTACTACTACTACTACTACTACTACTACTACTAGTACAAATAATAATAATAATAATAATAGTATTAATAATAATTGAGTTTGAAAGTCTACTGAAAGAGCACTGCTGCCATAAGCACGGATCACTACTACTACCACATTTTCTAGCACTACTAATACTAATACAAACTACTACTACTACTAATAATAATAATAGAGTACTAATCACCTACTGCTACATGGAGCACTGGACACTTTTCTACTACTAAAAATAAAATAATAATAATACTACTACTACTATAATAATAATAATAATAATAATAATAAAAGTATTAATAATAATTGAGTTTGAAAGTCACCTACTGCAGCATGGATAACTGCTTTAAAAGCACTGGATCACTAAAAAGCTACTACTGTTTGACATTTTGCTGTAGTGCTACAGTAGGCTATAGATCACTACTACTACAACATTTCTTACACTAATAATAATACAACACAACAACAACAACTACTACTTACTACTACAAAACTAATACTACAACAACTACTACTACTACTACTACTACTACTACAAATAATAATAATATTAATATTACTAAATAATAATTGATTTTGAATAATGCAATTGAGTTTGAAAGTCTACTACTACCACATTTTCTACACTACTAATACTATTATTGCAACAGCAATGGAGCACTATACTAAAAACTATTACTACTAAATATTAATAATAAAAGTTTGAACTCGCCTAGGGCAGCATGGAGCACTGCTAAAAAAAAACGATCACTACTACTACACTACTACACCACATTTTCTAGCACTACTAATACTATTATTACAACAACAACTACTACTACTACTACTACTACTACTACTAATATTAATAATAATGATTGAGTTTGAAAGTCGCCTAATAGCACTGCTAAAAAAGTGAACTGCGCCTTAAAAAGAGCACTGCGGCCTAAGCACGGATCACTACTACCACCACATTTTCTAGCACTACTAATACTACTATTACAACAGTTTGAAAAGCAGCCTAGAGGCAGCATGGAGCACTATTGCTATAGTAGGCTATAAAAAGAGTAATTAAAGAAATTCAATCCGCATTTTCTTGTGTCCCCATCCCATAGGTTTAGGGCTACATGGAGCACTGTTTAAAAAAGGCACTGCGCCTTGAAAAACAATTCCGACTTAAGCAGAATCACTACTACTACGACTTTTTCTACTACTACGACAACAACAACAACTACTACTACTACTACTACTACTACTACTAATAATAATAATAAATAATAATAGTATTAATAATAATTGAGTTTGAAAGTAGCCTAGGGCAGCATGAAGCACTGCTAAAAAAAAAGCACTGCGCCTCTAAAAAGAGCCACTGTGCCTAAACACGGATCACTACTACTACCATTTTCTAGCACTAATAATAATACTATTACAACAACAACTACTACTACTACTACTAGTACAAATAATAATAATAATAGTATTAATAATAATTGAGTTTGAAAGTAGCCTAGCGCAGCATGGAGCACTGCTAAAAAAAGCTCACTGCGCCATAAAAAAAGAGCACTGCGCCTAAGCACGGATCACTACTACTACCACATTTTCTAGCACAACTAATACTACTATTACAACAACAACAACAGCAACTAGTACTACTACTACTACCACTACTACTACTACTCCATGACGTTAAACCCGTACTGCGCCATAGTCATCTTTGGAGATCCATCCACACTGCGGCGGTTAGGCCTATACAAAAACCGTATCTTCAATCCCGATATTCGATGAAATTCAAACGAATCATAGCACTACTACATCCACATTTACGCTTTAGTAGTACTTTTGCTATAGTAGGCTATAGAAGAGTAATGAAACGAATTCAATCCACATTTTCTTGTGTCCCCATCTCCATGAGTGTCAAACCGTACTGCGGCATAGCCATCGACGCACTGCGGATAGCCATTTCCGCACTGCCGAGATCCATCCACACTGCGCAGTTAGGTCTATAGGCAAACAGTAACTTCAATCCCGATATTCCGATGAAATTCAACAGACTCTAACAGAGGTTCATCCACATTTACGCTTTAGTAGTACTATTGCTATAGTAGGCTATAAAAGAGTAATGAAACAATTCAATCCACATTTTCTTCTGTCCCCATCTCATAGGTTTAGGGCATCATGGGCACTGTTTAAAAAAAGAGCACTGCGCCTTGAAAAAACAGCTCTACAACAGGAATCACTACTACTACTTTTTACTAGCACTACTACTACAACAACTACTACTACTACTGTTACTACTAAGAACAATAATAATATTAATAATAATAATTGAGTTTGAAAGTCACCTACTGCAGCATGGAGCACTGCTAAAAAAAAAACTGCGCCTTAAAAAAAGAGCACTGCAGCCTTAGCACGGATCACTACTACTACTACCACATTTTCTAGCACTACTAAAACTATTATTACAACAACTACTACTACTAGTAGTAGTACAAATAATAATAATAATAATATTAATAATAATAATGAGTTTGAAAGTCACCTACTGCAGCATGGAGCACTGCTAAAAAAACGCACTGCGCCTTAAAAAAGAGCACTGCTGCCTAAGCACGGATCACTACTACTACCACATTTTCTAGCACTACTAATACTATTATTACAACAACAACTACTACTACTACTACTACTACTACTACTACTACTAATAATAATATTAATAATAATTGAGTTTGAAAGTCGCCTAAGGGAGCATGGAGCACTGCTAAAAAAAGCGCACTGCGCCTAAAAAGAGCACTGCGGCCTAAGCACGGATCACTACTACTACAACATTTTCTAGAGCACTATTATTACTACAACAACAACAACAACTATCTACTACTACTACTATTTTCTACTACTACCAATACTATTATTTGAAAACAACAACAAAAACAACAACACTACTACTACTACTACTAATACTAGTACAAATAATAATAATAATAATAATAATAATAATAATAATAATATTAATAATAATTGAGTTTGAAAGTCACCTACTGCAGCATGGAGCACTGCTAAAAAAAAGCGCACTGCGCCTTAAAAAAAAGAGCACTGCGGCCTAAACACGGATCACTACTACTACCACATTTTCTAGCACTACTAATACTATTATTACAACTACTACTACTACTACTACTAATAATAATAATAATAATAATAATAATAATAATAATTGAGTTTGAAAAGTTCAGAAGAGTGATGAAACAAATTAAACCCACATTTTCATCTGTCCCCAGCTTAGCTCAGTCAAGCAGTACTAGAATTATCAATATATTCTAAATCAGTTTTATTCTAGAGCATTTGAAATGCCACGAAAAATGGTGAGCCATTTGAAACGACACTATAGGCCTACAAAGTCTTTCAGAAATCTGTTCTCTGTCAAATGTCTAAAAAAATCGAATGAGAGATAAGAAAGGGTTAAAAGAGCTGGTTTCTTGTATGCAAATTCTATAGACCACAAAAATATTATATAATTGATACCCTGTTTGGCATTGAAGTATGCAAGGATTAGTGCTACAGTAGGCTATAGATATGCAAAATTCAAAAGAGTGATGAAACAAATTAAAACCACATTTTCATCTGTCCCCAGCTTAGATCAGTCAAACAGTACTAGAATTATCAACATATTCTGCCTCAATTTTATTCTAGAGCATTCGAAATGCCACAAAATATGGTGACCCATTTGAAATTACACTATAGGCCTACAAAGTCTTCCAAAAATCTGTTCTATGTCAAATGCCTAAAAAATCGAATGAGAGATAATCAGGGATTTAAGAGAGCTGATTTCTTGCTATAGACCACAAAATTATTATATAATTGATACCCTGTTTGACATTGGAGAATGCAAGGATGTGTGCTACAGTAGGCTATAGACATGCAAAATTCAGAAGAGTGATGAAAGAAATTAAAACCACATTTTCATCTGTCCCAGCTTAGCTCTGTCAAACAGTACTAGAAATATCAATATATTCTAAATCAGTTTTATTCTAGAGCATTTGAAATGCCATGAAAAATGGTGAGCCATTTGAAACGACACTATAGGCCTACAAAGTCTTTCAGAAATCTGTTCTCTGTCAAATGTCTAAAAATCGTATGAGAGATAAGAAGGGATTTAAGAGAGCTGGTTTCTTGCCATAGACCACAAAAATTATTATATAATTGATACCCTGTTTGACATTGGAGAATGCAAGGATGTGTGCTACAGTAGGCTATAGACATGCAAAATTCAGAAGAGTGATGAAACAAGTTAAAACCACATTTTCATCTGTCCCGAGCTTAGCTCAGTCAAAATATACTAGAAATGTCAATATATTCTACCTCAGTTTTATTCGAGAGCATTTGAAATGCCCAGAAAAATGGTGAGCCATTTGAAACAACACTATTGGAAGTCTTTCAGAAATCTGTTCTCTGTGAAATGTCTAAAAAATCGAATGAGAGATAAGAAAGGGTTTAAGAGAGCTGGCTTCTTGTATGCAAATTCTATAGACCACAAAAATATTATATAATTGATACCCTGTTTGACATTGTAGCATGCAAGGATTAGTGCTACAGTAGGCTATAGATATGCAAAATTCAGAAGAGTGATGAAACAAATTAAACCCACATTTTCATCTGTCCCCAGCTTAGCTGAGTCAAAACGTACTAGAATTGTTAATATATTCTACCTCAGTTTTATTCGAGAGCATTTGAAATGCCCCAAAAAATGGTGAGCGATTTGAAACAACACTATAGGCCTACAAAGTCTTTCAGAAATTTGTTCTCTGTCAAATGTCTAAAAAATCGAATGAGAGATAAGAACAACAACTACTACTAGTAATACTGCTACTACTAAAAAGATATCAATAATAAAATTCAGGTTGAAAGTCGTTTAGGGCAGCAGAGGGACTGCTAAGAAAAAAAGGCACATGGTGCATGAAATCGTGTTATTACAACAACAACTACTACTAATATTAATAATAATTGAGTTTGAAAGTCGCCTACTGCAGCATGGAGCACTGCTAAAAAAAGCGGACTGCACCTTAAAAAAAGAGCATTGCGGCCTAAGCACGGATCACTACTACTACCACATTTTCTAGCACTACTAATACTATTATTACAACAACAACAACTACTACTACTACTACTACTAGTACTAATAATAATAATAATAATACTAATAGTATTAATAATAATTGAATTTGAAAGTCGCCTGCTGCAGCATGTAGCACTGCAAAAAAAAGCGCACTGCGCCTTAAAAAAAGAGCACTGCGGCCTAAGCACGGATCACTACTACTACCACATTTTCTAGCACTACTAATACTATTATTACAACAACAACTACTACTACTACTACTACTACTACTACTACTAGTACAAAGAATAATAATAATAACAATAGTATTAATAATAATTGAGTTTGAAAGTCGCCTACAGCAGCATGGAACACTGCTAAAAAAGCGCACTGCGCCTTAAAAAAAGAGCACTGCGGCCATAGCACGGATCACTACTACTACCACATTTTCTAGCACTACCAATACTATTATTACAACAACAACAACTACTACTACTCCTACTACTACTACTACTACTACTACTACTAGTACAAATAATAATAATAATAATAGTATTAATAATAATTGAGCTTGAAAGTCACCTACTGCAGCATGGAGCACTGCTAAAAAAAGCGCACTGCGCCTTAAAAAAAGAGCACTGCTGCCTAAGCACGGATCACTACTACTTCAACATTTTCTAGCACTACTAATACTATTATTACAACAACAACTACTACTACTACTACTACTACTACTACTAGTACAAAGAATAATAATAATAACAATAGTATTAATAATAATTGAGTTTGAAAGTCGCCTACAGCAGCATGGAACACTGCTAAAAAAAGCGCACTGCGCCTTAAAAAAAGAGCACTGCGGCCATAGCACGGATCACTACTACTACCACATTTTCTAGCACTACCAATACTATTATTACAACAACAACAACTACTACTACTACTACTACTACTACTACTACTACTACTACTAGTACAAATAATAATAATAATAATAGTATTAATAATAATTGAGCTTGAAAGTCACCTACTGCAGCATGGAGCACTGCTAAAAAAAGCGCACTGCGCCTTAAAAAAAGAGCACTGCTGCCTAAGCACGGATCACTACTACTTCAACATTTTCTAGCACTACTAATACTATTATTACAACAACAACTACTACTACTACTACTACTACTACTAGTACAAAGAATAATAATAATAACAATAGTATTAATAATAATTGAGTTTGAAAGTCGCCTACAGCAGCATGGAACACTGCTAAAAAAAGCACTGCGCCTTAAAAAGAGCACCGAGGCCTAAGCACGGATCACTACTATTACCACATTTTCTAGCACTACTAATACTATTATTACAACTACTACTACTACTACTACTACTACTACTACTACTACTACTACTACTACTACTAGTACAAATAATAATAATAATAATAATAGTATTAATAATAATTGAGTTTGAAAGTCACCTACTGCAGCATGGAGCACTGCGAAAAAAAGCGCACTGCGCCTTAAAAAAGAGCACTGCGGCCTAAGCACGGATCACTACTACTACAACATTTTCTAGCACTACTAATACTATTATTACAACAACAACTACTACTACTACTACTACTACTACTACTACTACTATTACTACTACTAATATTAATAATAATTGAGTTTGAAAGTCGCCTAGGGCAGCATGGAACACTGCTAAAAAAAGAGCACTGCGCCTTAAAAAAGAGCACTGCGGCCTAAGCACAGATCACTACTACTACCACATTTTCTAGCACTACCAATACTATTATTACAACAACAACCACTACTACTACTACTACTACTACTAGTACAAATAATAATAATAATAATATTAGTATTAATAATAATTGAGTTTGAAAGTCACCTAATGCAGCATGGAGCACTGCTAAAAAAGCGCACTGCGCCTTAAAAAAAGAGCACTGCGGCCATAGCACGGATCACTACTACTACCACATTTTCTAGCACTACTAATACTATTATTACAACAACAACAACAACAACTACTACTACTACTACTACTACTACTACTACTACTACTATTACTACTACTAATATTAATAATAATTGAGTTTGAAAGTCGCCTAGGGCAGCATGGAGCACTGCTAAAAAAAGCGCACTGCGCCTTAAAAAAGAGCACTCGGCCTAAGCACGGATCACTACTACTACCACATTTTCTAGCACTACTAATACTATTATTACAACAACAACTACTACTACTACTACTACTACTACTACTACTACTACTAATATTAATAATAATTGAGTTTGAAAGTCGCCTACTGCAGCATGGAGCACTGCTAAAAAAAGTGAACTGCGCCTTAAAAAGCACACTGCGCCTAAGCACGGATCACTACTACCACCACATTTTCTAGCACTACTAATACTACTATTACAACAGTTTGAAAGCAGCCTAGGGCAGCATGGAGCACTATTGCTATAGTAGGCTATAGAAGAGTAATTAAACGAATTCAATCCGCATTTTCTTGTGTCCCCATCCCATAGGTTTAGGGCAGCATGGAGCACTGTTTAAAAAAGGGCACTGCGCCTTGAAAAAACAGCACTCCGACTTAAGCAGGAATCACTACTACTACGACTTTTTCTAGCACTACTACGACAACAACAACTACTACTACTACTGCTACTACTACTAATAACAATAATAACAATAATAGTATTAATAATAATTGAGTTTGAAAGTAGCCTAGGGCAGCATGAAGCACTGCTAAAAAAAACGCACTGCGCCTCTAAAAAAAGCCACTGTGCCCTAAACACGGATCACTACTACTACCACATTTTGTAGCACTAATAATAATACTATTACAACAACAACTACTACAACTACTAGTACAAATAATAATAATAATAGTATTAATAATAATTGAGTTTGAAAGTAGCCTAGCGCAGCATGGAGCACTGCTAAAAAAAAGCTCACTGCGCCATAAAAAAAGAGCACTGCGCCCTAAGCACGGATCACTACTACTACCACATTTTCTAGCACAACTAATACTACTATTACAACAACAACAACAGCAACTAGTACTACTACTACTACCACTACTACTACTACTCCATGACGTTAAACCGTACTGCGCCATAGTCATCTGCGGAGATCCATCCACACACTGCGGCGGTTAGGCCTATAGGCAAACCGTATCTTCAATCCCGATATTCCGATGAAATTCAAACGAATCATACAGAGGGGTCATCCACATTTACGCTTTAGTAGTACTTTTGCTATAGTAGGCTATAGAAGAGTAATGAAACGAATTCAATCCACATTTTCTTGTGTCCCCATCTCCATGGTGTCAAACCGTACTGCGGCATAGCCATCGACGCACTGCGGATAGCCATTTCCGCACTGCCGAGATCCATCCACACTGCCGCAGTTAGGTCTATAGGCAAACAGTAACTTCAATCCCGATATTCCGATGAAATTCAACAGACTCTAACAGAGGGTTCATCCACATTTACGCTTTAGTAGTACTATTGCTATAGTAGGCTATAGAAGAGTAATGAAACGAATTCAATCCACATTTTCTTCTGTCCCCATCTCATAGGTTTAGGGCATCATGGAGCACTGTTTAAAAAAAGCGCACTGCGCCTTGAAAAAACAGCTCTGCGACTTAAGCAGGAATCACTACTACTACGACTTTTTCTAGCACTACTACTACAACAACTACTACTACTACTGTTACTACTAAGAACAATAATAATAGTATTAATAATAATTGAGTTTGAAAGTCACCTACTGCAGCATGGAGCACCGCTAAAAAAGCGCACTGCGCCTTAAAAAAAAAGGCACTGCAGCCTTAGCACGGATCACTACTACAACCACATTTTCTAGCACTACTAAAACTATTATTACAACAACTACTACTACTAGTAGTAGTACAAATAATAATAATAATAATAGTATTAATAATAATTGAGCTTGAAAGTCACCTACTGCAGCATGGAGCACTGCTAAAAAAACGCACTGCGCCTTAAAAAAAGAGCACTGCTGCCTAAGCACGGATCACTACTACTACCACATTTTCTAGCACTACTAATACTATTATTACAACAACAACTACTACTACTACTAGTACTACTATTACTACTACTAATATTAATTATAATTGAGTTTGAAAGTCGCCTAATTGGAGCACTGAAAAAAAGCTGAAAAAGAGAGCACTGCGGCCTAAGCACGGATCACTACTACTACAACATTTTTCTAGCACTATTAATACTATTATTATAACAACAACTACTACTACTACTACTACTACTAGTACAAATAATAGCACTGCTAAAAATAATGCACTACTGCAGCATGGGCACTGCTAAAATAGCGCAATAATTGAAAAAAAGTCACCTAAGCACGGAACTACTACACTAGCACTACTAAAACTATTATTACAACAACAACTACTACTACTACTTTTCTACACTACTACTAATAATACAACAACAATACTATTAATAACTAATTGAGTTTGAAAGTCACCTACTAATGGAGCACTGCTAAAAAAGAGCACTGCGGCCTTATCACAATCACTACTACTACTATTTTCTAGCACTACTAATACTATTATTACAACAACAACAACAACTACTACTACTACTACTACTACTACTAATAATAATAATAATAATAATTAATAATAATTGAGTTTGAAAGTCGTCTAGGGCAGCATGGAACTGCTAAAAAAAGCGCACTGCGCCTTAAAAAGAGCACTGCGCCTAAAAACGGATCACTACTACTACAACATTTTCTAGCACTACTAATACTATTATTACAACAACAACATCACTACTACTACTACATTTTCTAGCACTACCAATACTATTATTACAACAATTGAGTTTGAACAACATGGAACAAAAAAAAACTACTAAAAAGAGCTACTACTATCACTACTACTACAAATTTTCTAATAATAATAATAATAATAATAATAATAGTATTAATAATAATACTACTGAGTTTGAAAGTAATAATAATAATAATAATATGGAATAGTACTAATAAAAATTGAGTTTGAAAGTCGCCTTAAAAACTGCTAAAAAAAGCTTGTTTCTGCGCTATAGCTAAAAAAAGAGCACTGGATCACTCACTACTACTACATTTTTTCTAGCACTACTAATACTATTATTACAACTACTACTACTACTACTACTAATAATAATAATAATAATAATAATAATAATAATAATAATTGAGTTTGAAAAGTTCAGAAGAGTGATGAAACAAATTAAACCCACATTTTCATCTGTCCCCAGCTTAGCTCAGTCAAGCAGTACTAGAATTATCAATATATTCTAAATCAGTTTTATTCTAGAGCATTTGAAATGCCACGAAAAATGGTGAGCCATTTGAAACGACACTATAGGCCTACAAAGTCTTTCAGAAATCTGTTCTCTGTCAAATGTCTAAAAAATCGAATGAGAGATAAGAAAGGGTTAAAGAGAGCTGGTTTCTTGTATGCAAATTCTATAGACCACAAAAATATTATATAATTGATACCCTGTTTGGCATTGAAGTATGCAAGGATTAGTGCTACAGTAGGCTATAGATATGCAAAATTCAAAAGAGTGATGAAACAAATTAAAACCACATTTTCATCTGTCCCCAGCTTAGATCAGTCAAACAGTACTAGAATTATCAACATATTCTGCCTCAATTTTATTCTAGAGCATTCGAAATGCCACAAAATATGGTGACCCATTTGAAATTACACTATAGGCCTACAAAGTCTTCCAAAAATCTGTTCTATGTCAAATGCCTAAAAAATCGAATGAGAGATAATCAGGGATTTAAGAGAGCTGATTTCTTGCTATAGACCACAAAATTATTATATAATTGATACCCTGTTTGACATTGGAGAATGCAAGGATGTGTGCTACAGTAGGCTATAGACATGCAAAATTCAGAAGAGTGATGAAAGAAATTAAAACCACATTTTCATCTGTCCCCAGCTTAGCTCTGTCAAACAGTACTAGAAATATCAATATATTCTAAATCAGTTTTATTCTAGAGCATTTGAAATGCCATGAAAAATGGTGAGCCATTTGAAACGACACTATAGGCCTACAAAGTCTTTCAGAAATCTGTTCTCTGTCAAATGTCTAAAAAATCGTATGAGAGATAAGAAGGGATTTAAGAGAGCTGGTTTCTTGCCATAGACCACAAAATTATTATATAATTGATACCCTGTTTGACATTGGAGAATGCAAGGATGTGTGCTACAGTAGGCTATAGACATGCAAAATTCAGAAGAGTGATGAAACAAGTTAAAACCACATTTTCATCTGTCCCGAGCTTAGCTCAGTCAAAATATACTAGAAATGTCAATATATTCTACCTCAGTTTTATTCGAGAGCATTTGAAATGCCCAGAAAAATGGTGAGCCATTTGAAACAACACTATTGGAAGTCTTTCAGAAATCTGTTCTCTGTGAAATGTCTAAAAAATCGAATGAGAGATAAGAAAGGGTTTAAGAGAGCTGGCTTCTTGTATGCAAATTCTATAGACCACAAAAATATTATATAATTGATACCCTGTTTGACATTGTAGCATGCAAAGGATTAGTGCTACAGTAGGCTATAGATATGCAAAATTCAGAAGAGTGATGAAACAAATTAAACCCACATTTTCATCTGTCCCCAGCTTAGCTGAGTCAAAACGTACTAGAATTGTTAATATATTCTACCTCAGTTTTATTCGAGAGCATTTGAAATGCCCCAAAAAATGGTGAGCGATTTGAAACAACACTATAGGCCTACAAAGTCTTTCAGAAATTTGTTCTCTGTCAAATGTCTAAAAATCGAATGAGAGATAAGAACAACAACTACTACTAGTAATACTGCTACTACTAAAAAGATATCAATAATAAAATTCAGGTTGAAAGTCGTTTAGGGCAGCAGAGGGACTGCTAAGAAAAAAGGCACATGGTGCATGAAATCGTGTTATTACAACAACAACTACTACTAATATTAATAATAATTGAGTTTGAAAGTCGCCTACTGCAGCATGGAGCACTGCTAAAAAAAGCGACTGCACCTTAAAAAAGAGCATTGCGGCCTAAGCACGGATCACTACTACTACCACATTTTCTAGCACTACTAATACTATTATTACAACAACAACAACTACTACTACTACTACTACTACTACTACTACTAATAATAATAATAATAATAATAAACTAATAGTATTAATAATAATTGAATTTGAAAGTCGCCTGCTGCAGCATGTAGCACTGCAAAAAAAAAAAAAACTGCGCCTTAAAAAAGAGCACTGCGGCCTAAGCACGGATCACTACTACTACCACATTTTCTAGCACTACTAATACTATTATTACAACAACAACACTACTACTACTACTACTACTACTACTAGTACAAAGAATAATAATAATAACAATAGTATTAATAATAATTGAGTTTGAAAGTCGCCTACAGCAGCATGGAACACTGCTAAAAAAGCGCACTGCGCCTTAAAAAAGAGCACTGCGGCCATAGCACGGATCACTACTACTACCACATTTTCTAGCACTACTAATACTATTATTACAACAACAACTACTACTACTACTACTACTACTACTACTACTACTACTACTACTAGTACAAATAATAATAATAATAATAATATTAATAATAATTGAGTTTGAAAGTCACCTACTGCAGCATGGAGCACTGCTAAAAAAAGCGCACTGCGCCTTAAAAAAGAGCACTGCGGCCTAAGCACGGATCACTACTACTA